>PVJN01018947.1:0-38165 GCA_004026805.1 Lasiurus borealis
TCTTTTATAGAAATTGTGTGTCTAGGCCTGAATTAGACAGGAGGCTCTGGGGAGGTGGGGAGAGGAAGATCTGAGGGTGACACCAGGTTCTGTACCTCGTTATCTGCTGTTGAGAAGAAAACCCAGGAATGGCAGAGGAGCCATTGGTCTTTCCAGCCAGGCTCCAGCCTTGCTTCCCAACTGTCCTGACTTCACCTGGCTCTTCCCAGTCTCTTCCCCAGGAAGGCTGGCTGGCCCACACTGGAGCTGGATTGTTCTTCCAAAGCTGTGACCTTGGTTTTGCCTGAGCACAGGATTACCAGGAGCAAAGGACAAGGCCTCTGGGCCACTGCCCACACTCCTGGGATTTTTCCATGCCCTTGTGACCCATCTCTGGCATCAGAACTGCCCCCACCTGTGCTGTCAAAGTCCCAGCAGCCTGTGTGTCCACCTGAACTAGAGCCCGAAGTCACCTGGGCTAGTGCTCTCTTGTTCACCCCTTCAGCTCCAGCAGTGGGACCTGTGAGGACATGGGCTGTCTTTCTGTAGGGCAGGTCGCCTTTGGTGGGTGGGTAAGTCCACTTTTCTTCATGTCAAAGTGACATTTACAGGATGCTTTACGTTATTAAGTGGCATCTTTGGACGCCCCCTTTTTAACCAAAGAGGAGTAGGCTGGGAAACGTTAATAGCGGTAATGTACAGTGATGTCCTCAGCGCCCTTTTGATTGACGCGTGATGGAAATGGTGTGTGGACCACAGAGCCCTTTGCAGGGCATTGCCAGTTAAAGAATTTGTTCAGAAAATTCAGTTTTTTTACCTTGAACCCTGAGTGTCTTCAATAAAATACCAGCTGGCACCACCTTATGACTGCCTAGTGCAATGGTCGGCAAACTCATTAGTCAACAGAGCCAAATATCAACAGTAAAATGATGGATATTTCTTTTGAGAGCCACATTTTTTTAAACTTAAGCTTCTTCTAACGCCACTTCTTCAAAATAGACTTGCCCAATCCGTGGTATTTTGTGGAAGAGCCATACTCAAGGGGCCAAAGAGCTGAATGTGGCTCGTGAACCGCGGTTTGCCATTCTGTTGACTAATGAGTTTGCCAACCACTGGGATAGGGGCTTAATCATCAGGAACAACAACAGCCTGTAATTATTGGAATCAAGACTCTATGTCAGTGGTCGGCAAACTCATTAGTCAACAGAGTGGCAAACTGCGCCTTGTGAGCCACATGTGGCTTGTGAGCCGCAGTTTACCGACCGCTGACTTAGACCATCGTGTGCAGGGCAGCGGGGGGCAATCATTCCACCAGCAGAGAAATCCCCTAGTGGCCAGCGTGCTTGCCTGGCCTGGGGCAGCCCGGGTTTGCACGGCCAGGGTTATTCCTATAGTCCACACCCCTCCACACCATCACAGGAGCCTTAGCTGGGAGCTTCTCTCCCCTGTGTGAACACCCGCATTCAGCTCCGGGGTGGCCAGCAGCCCCATGTTCTCCTCTGGATGCCTTCCATCCATCAGGATGGCACATCATTTCTCATCTGCATTTTCCTGTGCACACCTTGCTCGGCGAACCTCCCACACCTTGTCGCCCACAACGTTCATCAGTTGTTGATTAAATTATTCGTTCTTTACTTTGCAAATATTTATTGAGCAAAGATGCTGGGCCCTGGGGATTGTCTGGCAAACAGCATGCACGTGAGCCCCTCCCCTCATGGAGCTTCTATTCTAATGAGGGAGACAGATATTTAAAACAACCAAGTACAGATCTTGTTCATATGAGAAATGAATCTATTATAGCTGGACGTTACCTTTTTTTTGTTTGGTGGGGGGTGGCTAGTCTTTATTGAGGGCAAGGGAAAGGTATACTGAGACTTCTAGGATGCTCTAGAACTCAGAGAATGTTCTGTTTCTGGACCCAGAAGCTGTTGGTACCAGTGTGTTCAGCTTGTGAAAAGTTCATGGAGATTGCACTAAGTGTATATTTTTGTATGGATATTAAACTTTGATTAAAAGTTAAATAACTCATTAACAAGTTAATTAATTAAAATCACGGTGAGTGCCATGGTGGACAGCAGGGAAGGGGACCTTGCCTGGATGTCAGGTGGGGGGAGGGGCTTTCCTGGAAAGTGGCATCTTATATGAACTCTGAAGGACAAGGGGGTGTTATTTAGGATCAAAGGGGAAAGTGTGGGGGGGGGCAGTCCAGCAGAGGAGCCAGCACAGTAAAGCCCTGAGGCGTGGGCAGGACAGGCCTATTAGCAGATCGTGGGCCATATACTTGGAGCCACAGCAGAGATAGCGAGGGGTGAGGGGTGCCTGTGGGAGGCGAGGCAGGGCCAGGGGGCCAAGACCATGCCTTATGCTAAAAGCAATGGACTTCATGGAAGGGGAGCAATTCATGTTCTAAGGAGACGCCTCTGGCTCCTGTGGCTACTGAGAGGAGAGTCAGGAGAGCAGCGAAGCAGCCAGGTATTGTTCTTAGGGGCGGGGGGCGGGTAGGAGGGAGGAGGCCTGGACAAGGTGCTGGCAGTTGAGGTGGAAAGAAGTGGGTGACCTTCCCAAGCTTGGGGTCCTCTTTCTGAAGCATCTACCCAGAATGCCCCACAGCCACTAGGAAAACATCTATCAAGAGTTTTCAAAAACAGTCACACCCCTTGACTGACCCAGACATTCTCTACTTCTGGAAATCAATGTCAACATAAGAAACACTCAAACCTGTGACAAATGTTTTGTGAGTTTATTTGAGCCAGACTGTCATCAAATTCTGCTGGGAAGCAGAATCTCAACGGATTGAGATAATGCTCTGGAGAAGGGCAGTTTTGCATTTCGTTTCATACATTACAATCAAAGGAGGAGTCTTTTCCCGGTTCCATGAAATCTATTGGTGGCGGATTAGGGAGGTGGGAAAGCAAAGCAGGGAAACCTCTGGGATTGGGTAAAAAGTAAAATGACAAACACACTTCTTTTACGTAAGTAGATGCGGGATAGTTAACAGTCAGCAATTAATTCAGTAACAGTCAGGGGATTTGTGGTCTCCCACAGAGCGGTGCCTGTGTTTTGTGGGGCCTGGAAAAAGGAAGATTACTGTGACATTCCAAAGACATGTTACAGTGGATGCAAAAAAGACAAAGCCTCAGTTAAGGCAAAGATTCACCTTTGTCAGGGAAGATACCAGCCTAGCACATGATGACCCACCATATAAACTTCTTGTAGTTAAAGTTTTAATTTCAGACCATCCTGCATGGTTACTTCAGGTCTCTTAAGTTTGCAAGGCCACCATGCAGGCCTTCCCTGAGCTAATCAGGTAAGCACGTGGTCCCTTTTTATCTCCATTGTTCTAATAGAAATCTGAACTGTATAAACAGTTTCATTTGTAATGATGTTTCTAAGAGTTACCTATTGCTGTTATAACAAATTACCAAAAACCGAGTGGCTTAAAACAGCACAAATTTATTACCTTGTAGTTCCAGGGGGCCATGTATTCTGCTAGTCATGTATTCTACATGTAGTCTACTTGAAATATATTCTACTAGGCTAAAACCCAGGTGTCAGCAGAGATGCATCCCTTCAGGTCGCTCTAGGGGAGAATCCATTTTCTTGCCTTTTCCAGTTTCTGGAAGCCTCCTGCCTTCCTTGGCTTGTGGCCCCATCCTTCATCGTCAAAGCCAACATTATTACATCATCAACTCTTTTCCTTTTTCTTCCCCTTCTTCCCTCCTCCTTCATCTCCTGCTCTCCCTTCTTACTACTTTTCTCTCTTCCCTTTCTTTTCATTCCCTCTCCCTCCTGACTTTCTTTCACTTATAAAGATCCTCGTGACTACATTTGGTCCACCTAGATAATTTAGGTCAGTGGTTGGCAAACTCATTAGTCAACAGAGCAGCAAACCAAGGTTCGAGAGCATTAGTTTACTGACCACTGATAGGCTAATCTCCTCATCTCAACACTTTTAACTTACTCACTATACTTGATTGACTTAAGCTGCAAAATTCCCTTGGCAGTGTAAGGCAACTTATTTATAGGATCCTGGGAATTGGGATATGAATGTGGACTGGAGGATGGGGGTCATTGTTCTTTTTGCCACATAACCATCACAGCACTGATTCAGTGATGAAAGGTTACAACCTCTCTAAGGGATCCATGGAAGAAAGTGATTCAGTAATATCTGCCCCCTCATCACTTCTGCCACCATTAAAATGTTTATAAAGAACTGCTTCTAACTGGGAACCTGTTGATGCTGTAGCATTCAGTAGAAATTGCAAGTAGGAATAAAAGTACTATGTGTTAGACTAAAAAAACATATTTCACTTCCATGGCTGAAGGTGTTGAACAAAAGAAAGGGTTTACTAGGTCATGGCTGGCAGACATGGGTATGGAGACTAAACCACCAGCAGCAGAGCTGGGTGGGAAAGACAGACATGTCCATCCTCCTGGAGTGTTGCAAGCATTTTTATACATAAAATCTGGGGGAGGAAGAGGTAAGCTGGTCTGAAAGGATTTACATTAGTTGTGTAATGTAATGGGGACGCAGGGGTCAGGAGAAGGTGAAATGGGGCAATAGGCTCTGCCAGCAGCAGGTGTCTGTGCCTGCGGATGTTGGCGGTGGGCAGCAGACCGGGAAGTTCATGTGCACATAAGAAGGCGAGGCTCCGGGTTGCCATGGTGCCTGGCTCTTCTCTCTTCGGGATAATCATGGAAATAGCCACCTGGAAATTAATCTTGAATTTGAACAGATACACTGGAATATGAACAGCCTTTTGTCAGTACTGGTCCACAGCTATTAGCAGGCTAACTGTTCGTTCGGTCTCTTTGTCTCACTCTCTGCCCACTGTAATTTTAATTTAGAACATCTCTTTTTTTTTCTTGTCATATGCTTTGCATAATAGGTAAAAAAGTTTAATAATTGTGAACAAATAGGATTGCCAGGGAATAATGTCTCACATTCCTTATACCTGGTGGTTGAATCATGTGCATTTGTTTGTTAGTTTCTAACTTTCTGCAGTTTACTAATTGCTCATAAGAGAAACACATTGGTTATTTTTAAAAATCAGCCTTGACAAAAGAAAGAAGGAAAAAAGACAGGAAAAGAAAGGAAGGAAGAAAGGAAGGAAGGAAGAAAAGAAAGAAGGAAGAAAGAAAGACTGAGTAATATGGGTAGAGATAGGAAAGAATGAGGCAAGTTTCTCAAGATTCTTGGATCCAAATTGATAGGTGATTCAATGCTCTGATGGATCTTAACTCCCCAGTCACCTGTTGAGGTCAAGGTGTTAGGCATCAGCCACTTTGTGGGGGTGAGTAATAGACAAAGGACATTGTTTGTCTTGGTCCTGCTGCAGATGACATTCCTTAATTGTGTCATCAAATTGCTACCCAAAGCCAGTAGTGTTTGTCCAGGTGCGGTAGGCTCCCTGGTGACAGACTGTTTACCCACCCGGCGCATACGGCCTTGCTTAGTGTTTCCCAGCAAGGGTAGCTGAGCAGCGGGCACAGAGCGGCATCTAGAACTGCGCATCATTGATACAGTAACTCAGTTCCATTGATGTTCATTTCTACATGCAGTTAAAGCTACTTATTAGTAACCCACAAAGTCCCTCCGTTTGTATGGGAAATGAAAATTTGTGTTCTTGCACTAAAATTAGTTCATTAGTAGAGCTTTCTGAGGATCTAATTCATTATTCTGCTAAAACTGTCGGCTGCCTTGCTGGCACTCATGCTCAAACAGCTTAACCAGGGAACCAGAGGATATGCACATTTACAAATAGTGGTGCTCTCCCCAATTTCTGTAAAGGACATTTTTGTAAATATCTGTGTTTTCCGAGGGTCTTAGGCGACCGTGCTAGCAATAGAGCCTAAGACCCTTGGAAAACACAGATGTTGACATTACAATTCATAACAGTAGTAAAATTACAGTTATGAAGTAGCAAAGAAAATGATTTTATGGTTGGGGGTCACCACAAACCACATGAGGAACTGTATTAAAGGGTCGTGGCATTCTAAAGGTTGAGAACCACTGCTAGGAGGTGCCGAGGAAGATGGCAAATAATGTGAATTTCCTTAGAAAATCTTTGGTGAAATTTCCTGGAAATATCTAAATGTCGGAGTAAATGGTGTATTAATTACGAGGCTCTCACCTTGGTAATTAAGCAATAAAAGCCCATCAGGCAATGCAGTTGTGGGCGATTAGAGCTGTTTTTGGTGGAGTCAGAAATTTGCAGCTGAAGATGAAGTGGTTTCCACCACTGGAGAGATGCATTAATCACCTGAGGCTCCCTACCTTGTAGATTTGGTGGGTTATTTGGAATGGCATTCACACATTAAAGCGAGGAATACCTGTACCTGCTGAGAGAGTCAAGGACAGTTACTCAGCAAGGGCAAGCAGGGTTTCTAGGTGTAATGTCTTGACTTATTATAGCATCTGCCCAGGGGTCACCTTTGTGCTCCTTCCTGGAGGTACAGATGGCGGAGAGGCCCCAAACACTAATGTCATGTGTAAGTGAACCTTTAAAAGGATAAAGGGCACCTCCGTTTCAGAGATAGACAGCTCTGAATTTAAATATTAGCCTCTGCTCTTACTGTGCAAAGCTGGGCAAGTTACTTAATCTCAGAAGGCGGCTATGCTCACCACTATACCACCAACCCAGCTTAAGTTACTTAATCCTGTTGATCTTTAGTGTTCTCTTTTGTAATATGTGCATATTGACTTGCATTAGTCCACTATTCCTATGTTAGAAATCAAACACGAAATAAAAGTGGCATATAATTATGTGCAATTTTTTTCTAGGAGATTTTGGAAAATTGATTTTTTTTCAGTTATAGTTAACATACCATATCTATATCTATATCTATATCTATATGTATATATATATATAGATATAGATATAGATATATATATATATATATCTTCACCTAAGGATATATTTTTATTAATTTTAGAGGGAGAGAAAGGAGAGCAAAAAAGAAACAGTGTGAGAGAGAATTGTGGATCGGTTGCCTCCTGTACATGCCCCAACCAGGGATTAAACCCACAACGTAGGTATATGCCCCAATTGGAATCGAACCCACAAACTTTTTGTGTATGGGATGGTGCTCCAACCAACTCAGCCATCCAGCCAGGTTATATACAATATTATGTTAATTTCAGATGTATAACCTAGGGACTATCCTTCCTTTCTATCTAATAAAATGCTAATATAATAAAAAACTAATATGCAAATTGACTGAACTGCAGAACAACTGGTTGCTGTGATGCACACTGACCACCAAGGGGCAGATGCTCCACACAGGAACTGTCCCCTGGTGGTCACTGTACTCCCACAGGGGGCGTGCCACTCAGCCAGAAGCCAGGCTCACGGCTGGCAAGCACAGCGGCGGTGGTGAAAGTCTCCTGCCTCCACGGCAGTGCTGTCAGTTGAGAGCTCCCAGACTGCATGAGAGTGCAGGCTGGGCTGAGGGACTCCCCCACCCCAGTACAGGAATTTCATGCACCAGGCCTCTAGTAGTCAATAATCCTATATAATAAAAGGCTAACATGCAAATCGACCAAAGTGCAGAACCACTGGTCACTATGACATGCACTGATCACCAGAGATGACGCACAGTGAATACCAAAGGGCAGATGCTCAATGCAGGAGCTTCCCCCTGGTGGTTGGTGTGCTCCACAGGGTAAATACCACTCAGCCAGAAGCCCTGAGCCAGGGTCATGGCTGGCAAGTGCAGCCGCAGTGGCAGGAGCCTCTCCTGCCTCCACAGTAGCACTAAGGAAGTCCAACTGCTGGCTTAGCCCACTTCTCACATCAGATATCCCCCCAGGGCTCCCGGACTGTGAGAGTGTGCAGGCCGGGCTAAAGACTCCTCCCCTCAGCCCCCAGTGCATGAATTTCATGCACCGTACCTCTAGTAGTGTAATAGCTATGTAAGGGGTCAGATGGGCACTAGACTTACTAGGGTGGTAACTTTGTAAGGCTTATGAGTGTCTAATCACCATGAGCATTTATTTAGTTCATGTATGTGCAGGTTGCATGATCTTAGGTGAGTTTGTATGCACAGCTGCAGATTGACTGGGGATCAGCTGGTCCAGGTGGCTAGGCAGGCTCGGTACTTTGACATAGTTCTACGGATCTGTATCCACTCTTCTGTCTTCCTTTCTCCTCTTTGGGCCCAGGAACTGATCAGGGCTTATCTTCTCATGAAGGCAGGGACGCAGGGGGTGAGTGGAAATATCCAAGGCCCTCGAAAACTAGTGTAAAAACCGACACATCATCCTTTCTGTCTTTTTCTGTTAGCCAGATCACTTCACAAGGCCCATCCCAAAGGCTGTGCCATTCCTGCAGTGGGGAGAACTGGGCAGTCACTAGGGAAAGGGCCCCGATAAAAGGAGGGTGAAAATGTGAAGCCAGTGGTGTAACCTACCACATACTTACTTCCTGTGGCTTCTATTTTAATGGAGAGCGACATGTTTTATTTGTGTTGGACATGGAGTTCTGAACAAGGCACCTTCGTGCAACCTAGAGATTAGTGAGCATGTCTGACATTAAGCAGATAATCATGTACATGCACAAAAATTAATTAATGGCAATTACCATAAATATTACAAAGGGAAAGGGAGGGATGCTAATAGGAGCTCCAAGGTAAAGTCTTAAGCAGAGTACCTGGCACATGGTCGGCACTGAGGCTTCTATGTCCAGCTGTGCAGGGCATACATTGCATTGACTTCCAACCCAGGTGGGTGTTGAACACATGCTCTGTTCTACCAGCTCTTCCTGCTGATATGGGTCTGTGAGGCAGCCCTGCAGTAAACACTGGAGTCCTCCCTCCCAACCCCAAACATCTCCCCAAGTTTATGGTGTCCATTGGGCAGATATCTAGAATTCAGAATCTGAACTGTCTGCTGCACGGATCATCTTGAGACTTGCTGTCCCAAGTCCCGGGCATCTGGTATCAGGAGTTGATACACACAATGGCAAGGGCTCTGCAAGTGGAAAGAGAAGGGAATGTCTATAGGGGAGACAGAAGGCTCCGAATAATGGCTTCTGGATCCTGGTAACTGTCTTCAAAGGGGAATTGTGGGATCTTGAGCACAAGTCAAAGTAACTCCGGTCCCAGTGCTGAGGTGTGAAGGGCACTGGGAGGCCTAAGGAGAAGCCACCACCACTTGGCATCATGGAGGTCTCTCCCCTGGGTGGTCTGTGAGAGCACAGTCAAGACTGAGGCCCAGGGGAGAGGAGCGGGCAGAGTGGGCGGGTAGACAGGCTACAAGCTTAGGCATTTGGCTGATCCTCACGTGAGAGCCTAAATCGATAGGAATTTCATGTAGGGCCTTTCTAAGATGTGATTGTTCCCCACATTTCCTGCAATGGTGAACATTCCATGCCTTTATTCGGCAACTATTTATCCCCTGTTGTATGCAGGACTGTGATGTGTATTTCAGATACAAAGATGAACAAGGCAGGGCCATCCCTGCCCTCAAAGGGCCTGCAGTCTATTGGAGAAGAAGGCGTGGGCTATCACATACATAAATAAGTTATTTATTCATAGTAATTGTTAGCTCCTATACCTGACTCTCACTTCTCAGCTCTTTGTAAGGTTGTTAAGGTGGTTGTAAGGGTTTGATGAGCTGTGAGCTAATATTCTTTTTCCCCCTATTTTTTAAAGAATAAACACTTTTATGTACTGATTGATTTTAGAGAGAGAGGAAGGGAGAGAAAGAGAGAAATGTCAATTTGTTATTGACACATTCATTGGTTGATTCCTGTATGTGCCCTGACTGGGGATCAAACCTGCAACCTTGGGGAATCTGGATAGTGCTCTAACCAACTGAGCTATCTGGCTAGAGCTGCACTGACACATTCTTATTCCCAGATGATTCCAAGACACTTGAAGTTTCCTGGGTTTAGCAGCTCAGACATCACTCTATGGGTCAGATAGGGCATTTCTGCCCTAAGTCCCAGTTTTCAACCGCTGGACTTCAGTTCACAGCAGTGTGTCTGAGTTCTGGCACTCAGCTCTATTGGAGGTCCCACCCAGAAGGGCATAGAAGAAATTGGATTTGCTTTTATGACGGATCTTAGTGGAAACTGAGGATCAATTACCTGTCAAGATGCTGTTTGAGAGGAAGTGGGTTATAAGTGGACTTTGGAGACCAAGCTCTGCTTCCAGAGTGAGCAGTGGCAAGCACATCGCTTATTCTCTCTGCCCCTCAATTTCCTCACCTGTAAAGTGAGGAATAATCCCAACCTTGGAGGGCTCTGCTGGGATTCAGGGAAATAATAGGAGTGAAAGCCCCTCACCCACGCTTGCCTGGCACCCAGCAGGCACTCAGGCAATAGAAGCACCCGCCTTACTGCCTTTGTGTATTCCATGGAAGGCACTGAATTGACTATTTAAGCCATTTGGCCACATTGCTGCTAATAAAGATGATCACAATAATGAGACCAAGTACCATGTATCAATACAGACACTATAGGCCCCTGGAAAAATATATCACAACTGTATGCAGCCCTGATGTTCGATAAATGCTGTGCAACTGATGAACCATCACCTACCTCAGTGCAGTCAGTGCCTCAGAGTTAATGGAGCAGTGTCACCCTGGATGGCATACTGAATGTTCACAGCAGCAGGTGAGGTCGGCCTTAACTCTTTGGACAAACATCCCTGAGCACCCTGAGGGATGTTGTAACTATGACGGAGACAAGCTTCCTGACGCAAAGAAGACTTCATGGTGGTTGGGAAATGGGCAGGTCTCCTAGTTGCTTCTCTTGAGTGTGATAGAAGAAGGAAGTGTACAGTGGGGGTGCCTCAGCCCCTAGGATCCCAGAAAACTTCTTTTAAAAAAAATTTTTTATTGATTTCTTACAGAGAGGAAGGGAGAGGGGTAGACAGTTAGAAACATTGATGAGAGAGAGACATCAATCAGGCATCTCCTGCACACCCCCTACTGGGGATGTGCCAGCAACCAGGATACATGCCCTAGACCGGAATTGAACCTGGGACCTTTCAGTCCGCAGGCCGATGCTCTATCTCCTGAGCCAAACAGGTTTTGGCCCAGAAAGCTTCTTAGTGGAGAAAATGTCTTGAATTGTGACCCAGAGTTTTATAGGTAAAAAGGGTTGCTTTGGGTAGAGTAGGCTGGATCACAGTAACAAATACCCCCAAAGGTACAATGGCTTAAATGCATTGGAAGGGTTTTTTTTAAAAATAATTTTAATAGACTTAATTTTGGAATATTTTTGGTTTATTGAAAGCTGCAAAGACAGTGTAGAGAGTTCTCATCCATCCAATTTTTTCTAATGTTAATATTTCATAGTTCCTTGATACATTTGTCAAAACTAAGACATTAACATTGACACTACCATGAACAAAACACCAGATTTTATTTGGATTTCCCCCGTCGTTTCTTCTAATATGCTTTTTCTGTTCCAGGATCCCAGCCAGGATACCACACTGCATTTAGTCACGTTTACGTTTTGTTCACTCTGGACAAGCGGAGCAGATGCACAGTCCTCTACTTGGTCACTCAGGGACCTAGGTGGACAGACACTCCAAGATGCTCAACACATGGCTTCTTAGGCTGGTTGTCCTGGTCATCTCCACCCCAGCAAGGGGAGTGCCTGTGAGGTGCCTGATGGCTTAGTGACAACCTGTCCATTCCTTTTGCTCCCAGATCTTGCTGTGATCCTAAAATTGCTCTAAAAATCAAAGTCTACTAATAAAAATTAGTCTTGAGACCATTCACAGCAGAAACAAAGAGTGGGAAATATATTCTGTACCTGAGTAGCTGGTTCCTACTATAACTGTTTGCCAGAGAAGGGGTGGTGGATGCATTTGGTGGGGAACTAATTGTCTGTGCCACAGGAGAATATAAGATTATATTTGTAGCCAAAGAGATTCCATTGATGAAAGAGGGAAAGGGCAGGTGCTGTTGTTGCCATTTTAGGTTATAGGACTCAGCCCAGGCGGTACAGCGGTTAAGAAGAGCTGCCAGAACTCACCCACCGCTCTACCTAGGCACCCAGACCAAACTGCGCCCTTCCCTGATCCAGAGGCTTTAAGACCGGCAGGCTGCTTGGTCAGATGAGCCACACAGATACGTTTCTATCTCATGTTCCTGTAAGGGCATTTTATCGGAAGTTTTACAACTGTTCCATGCAGGAGGAAGGCTTTCCCCCAAATTCCTTCATTCTCCCTGCAAAGAGCAAGTGGTGAGAGAGGAATTGAGAGGCCCTCTAAGGAGCCCAGACTGATGTGCCTTGGCCACCGGGCTCCGACTGCCTCCATGCCCAGAGGCTCTGTCACAGCTGGGCACCATGGGGATGGCACTGCATTAGGGACGGCAGGTCTGCCCATCATCTCGCATGTGATGCCCGTGTCTGTTTATTTCTGGCTGGATGGAAGATGATTGCTCCCCGAGCTGACAGTGACAAATGGAGGTGTGGGGAGTACTGCTCTGAGTGATGGGATGGGCTTGTGCACCTAGACTGACAAAAACAACCCCTGTCAGAAAGCAACGGGGGGCTTCCCATCTCAGCTTGAGTCCTTGCAGGCCCCCGGAGAGTTCGGGGCGATGGGCTCTGAGCTGCTCCAGGAGCTGGTGTCTGTCTGGAGGTGTGAGAGGCAGCCACGCCCAGCCCTCACAGCAGGGCCCTAGGCCCAGCACTCAAGTTGGTGCTTGATTTATCTTGGAGAACGGTACCTCATTCCTCTCTGTGGCCATCAAAATGGAAATGGCTTTATTGGGCTTTTCCTCTGTTATTTTAAAAATGACTGCTGTCCTTTGGGAAAATTCAGGCACTGCGGAAGTGTGAACACAGAAACCAACGCTGACTGCAATTGCTTCTAGCCGACTTAACCACTTGGTGGGCATACAGCCTGGCCACACTTTGCAGCCCCAACTCCTGCCTGCAGTTAGGGCTGGGCATGTGGTTGCATGTTAGCCTGTGGTGTTTGGGTAGAAATAGTGCACCACTCCAGACCTGGTCCTAAAAACACTCCACACCTAATGTCTCATTCCTCTTCTGATGGTCAGCTGCAAAGGGTCCAATGGGGGACTTCAGGACTCTGGGGGACAGTGGAGCCACTGATAGAAGCAGCCCGGGCTCTTCAGTCACCCAGGGAGCTGCAGACCTGTATTTGACCTCTTGGAAAACTAAATACATCTTTCTGGTGTTCATCCTCAGGTGACGGATGTTAGTCTACCCTGAACAAAACACCTTCCAAAAATTTGCACTGAGCCCTGGTATGCATGTGCACATGCCCCACATATAAATAATGAAGTTCGATCTGCAACA
This sequence comes from Lasiurus borealis, assembly GCA_004026805.1. Taxonomy (NCBI): domain Eukaryota; kingdom Metazoa; phylum Chordata; class Mammalia; order Chiroptera; family Vespertilionidae; genus Lasiurus; species Lasiurus borealis. The sequence goes on from PVJN01018947.1 coordinate 13,266, forward strand.
TGCGTTAGTCTCTCAACTAGGGTGTGGACATCTACAGATGACAAATATAAATTTACCAATCACTTCAGTGCAGCATGCTATGCCACTATATGTATATACCATAATTTATTCAACTGCTTCCCTATTCCTGCATGGATAGATTGCTCCCAGCTTGTAAACTTCCCAAACTTGTAAACTTCTGTTATGAACAGGCTGGTACATGTCTTTGTGCATACTTCCAACTATTTCCTTCGGACATATTCCTAAAAAATTGTATTATTTGACCATGTTTAAATGGTTTTTACTCATCACAGGATTATCTTCTTGGAGAAGAGACATTGGTTTATAATTCCATCAGGAGTAGAGGAGAGATCCAATTTCCCCCAAACTGTCAATGCCGGAATACTAAGCTGATAAGTGAAAAGTAATAGCTTATTTTAATATGTTGTTCTTTGTTTACTAATAGTTTGAAGCAACTTTTTCATGTTTATTGGAATTTTATGTTATCAGTGACTTCTTTATGCATTTTTTTTTCTGCCGAAGCTTTATACAAGTCTTAGTATTTTAATGAGTCCTTTGCATATTAAGTATAATACATTACTAATATGTCTTTCAATTTTATTTCGTTTCAAATATATTTATGCTCTTTATATTCTTTCTATAGAGAAGTTTTTAATTGTTACTTAAGTTTTTCTCCTTGGTTTGAGCATCCGTATATTTTGAGGGAACTAATGTCAGAATATGAAAATATTTTGTAGATTTTCTAGCATATATATATAGTAGATTTTCTAGCATATATATATGTGTGTGTGTGTATATATATATATATATATATGTATATATATATATATATATATTTGCCTTTCAGCCTTCAATCTTTCTAGAATGTATTTTCATATAGCAGTGATACAGCCATCTGCCTTGAGTTAGCTCTAAAGGCCAGGAAGGGAGAAGGAGCCAGGCATATTCAGAGCACTCAAAGGAGCTGGGCTGGCCGGAAGCACTAGAGCTGGGCATGCAGCACCGAGGCTGCTGGAGGGGCAGGGCCAGAGTGTGAAGGGGGTGGACACGCTGTACCACATGCTGCCCCAGGTGCCTGTGGGACACCCAGCTATGCTGGTGGGTGAAGGAGGGAAACGGATGGTGAAATCTCTGAGACTGGACCTTGGGATAGACTTGAGAAATGAGTGCATGCCCACAAACATTTCTGCATAAGAATGTTCAGAATAGCTTTATCCATAACAGCCCCACACTGGAAACAACCCAAATGGCCGTCAACAAGAGAATGGACAAATAAATGATGACATTATATCTATACAATGGAATGCTACTTAGCAGTAGAAAAGGGCAAATTATTGGCACACTCAATAATGTGGATTAATCTCACAGCCTTTATGTTGAACAAAGCTAGACACAAAGGAGCGCATACTGTATGATTAACAGTTATATGGCTTCCCAGAATAGCAAAGCGACTCTAAGGCCGATAAAAGTCAGAGTAGTTACCTATGGGGTGTATTATTACCCAGGACGGGGAAGGAGGGAGCTTCTAGCATGATGGCAATAAATGTCCATTGTAGTGGTCTGGTGGCACTTATGTGGATGTGGACATAGACATAGATATTCATGAAGTGGCACATTTAAGATTTGGGTATTTTACTGAATACAAATCATTATAACTCAAAGGGAAAAAGATATCCCCTTTGAGGATAAAAATGTTCCAGCTCATTTTTGAGGTGAAGCAACTGAAGCCCAGAGAGGTGATGTGGTTTGCTGCAGCTGGTGCTTCATAACAGGGCTGTCTGACTTCCAGGTGGGATCCACAGGGTGATAGAACCCCAACTTCTTAGAGCAGCTGTAGGATGATGGTGCTCCATGGGACTATAGCCAGTATTCATTATCGGCACCTCAGTCAAGGAGCCTGCAGTCCCAACAGAATTCTGTCATGTGAAGTGGGGAAACTGAGGCATGAGCTTGCCTGATCTCTCTGCTCCCAGAGAACATGCAGTTGGCCTGCAGGCCGAGCGATATAGTGAGATGACCAGCATTCTAACCGTATCCTCCCCTCCCCCTCAAGTCCATGAGAAACAAATCTTGGCAAGAAACAAGTTGAAGTACACACAGCTCCAGAACTGGAGCTGAGCGTCTAAATATACTCTACAGACGTTCACACTTGGCTTCCCTGGTGCACACCTGTGGCATGACTCGTGGCAATTCTTAAGATGTCCCCATGGCATGCGTGGAACACTAATATTTAGCCTGGCAGAGTCTAAATACTCACTGGTGACACTTGCACTCCAAAGCGAATCGGACTCAACACACCGTCCTGCTGGCTGCTGGCTGTGGTGGTCCTAGCCCAGCCCTCAGCCCTCAGGGTCAGCCCCAGCCCCGTGCAGGGAGGGACTTGGGCACTGAGGCGGTGACTGTAGATCTGTCCTTTCCTCTTGAGTTTGCAGGAAGCAGCCTGCACCTCTTCACCGAACTCGCTAAAGAAACTAGCACAGGTGTTTACTGATTCAGAAGCCGTTCATCTGGCAGGTTCTGTTTCCGAGGAAGAAAAGCAATTGTCGTAGCCCTTAAATGAAGGCAAAGGCAGACCTCATTTAGAAACGATGGCGGCATCCCGCGGAGGAGCAGCGCTTGCTGCCAGCTACAGGTTAACCACAGGGTACCGGTGCCAATTTGGAAGCCTCCTAGACCTTAGGGTGCCCTGGAGGAAATTGCCCACAATCGAGGAGTTGTTATAAACGAAGCTGGGGGGTGGGCAGGGCAGCGTGGTATGTTCTTCCACTGACGAGGGAGCCCCGAGGGAGGCTTTCACTAAAGACCCTGGGGTTCCATTGGACACCGAGAAACCCTCCTGGGTGGGGTGTCCCAAATGTGAGGGCTGCGGTCCCTGCCTTCTGGGAGCTCAGAGTCCACTGGGAGGCACAGCGTATGCTCAGTCACTCACAAGGCAAGTCCAGATCAAGGCGCACAGTCTGCTGCACGGGTGTCCCGGGGTCTCAGGTCCACACAGATGGCGTGCTCAGTGGGCTGACAAAGGCAGTTAAAGGAAGGGCTGTCCAGAAAGATGAAAGCAGTGGTTCTCAATTGACCTCCCAAGGGACCCTGGCAATGTCTGGAGGTATTTTTTTTTTTTTTGCCACATTTTGGGCACCTCTTGGGGAGGGTGAAGCTGTCACCTAGAGTCTGAAGACCAGGGTGCTAGGAAATACCCAGCAGTGCACCAGGCACCCCTCCACCACGAGGAATTATTCAGCCCAGATGCCAGTGGACCTGAGGTTGAGAAACTCTGTTGTAGAAGCAGGTAGCCACTGTCCTCACCGTGGAGAGCAGGAGAGAATGATCACTCCAACTTCTCCATCCTGTCTTCTCATCTCCTATTGGCTGATCCTCATGAGAAACTCGTGGGGCAGTCTGGAGAAGTTAAGTTCCATAATTCTGATTGTTAATGCCAAAATCTATTATTAAAGAAAGAGGGCTGCCGAGACTGGTTTGGCTCAGTGGATAGAGCGTCAGCCTGCAGACTGAAAGGTCCCAGGTTCGATTCCGGTCGGGAATGTATTGAGAATGTATCCTGGTTGCGGGCACATCTCCAGTGTGGGGCGTGCAGGAGGCAGCTGATCGATGTCTCTCTCTCATCGATGTTTCTGACTTCCTCTCTGTAGAAAATCAATAAAAAATTATATTTAAAAAAAAAGAAAGAAAGAGAACTGACATTATCAGGCAAGGGATAAGACTCATCCATGGCTCCAGGGAAGCCATGGTCTTCCTCAGGTAGCAGGACGGGGCTCAGCATCTTTGTGCTGTCCTCTTTTTTTGTCTCTGCGTCTGCTCTTTTAATGTTTGCTTTCAGAATGAGGGCAGGCCGCAGGGTGTGTGTGTGTGTGTGGGGGGAAATCTTTATCTGGATTTGGGAAGAGGGAGTGCAGGATGGTGAAAGTGAGCCCCAAACTGCTGCTAGAAATGCTTCATGTGGATTTTCAGACAGTTCAAAAACTTCTCACCTCCCACTGGCTTGGATGCGAAAGTCAGAATTAAGGAGCTGCAACATTTTCCAGCACAATGAACTTTAAAAATGGAATTTCTGTGTGAGGCAATGACTGATATTGCAGTAAACAGGCCAAGTACAATTGCATTATGGTTATTTCAGCTTTGACATTTCTTTGCATTTAGAATAGCATCAGCAAGGATGTTTAGAGACCAAGTTGTTCTCTCTCCTCAGCACCTGTTTCTTCAAGTCAAAGAGCAGCAGTGGAGGGAACTGTAATATCAGGCCATGCTCTCCATGGCCCCAGGCAGTGTTCCATTCTCTTCCTGGTTACCTTCTGCCATCCCATAATAATAGCTGCATGCCTTTAGATGCCAGGGGACAGAAAATAAGAATATGTTGTAGCCGAGACCGGTTTGGCTCAATGGATAGAGCGTCAGCTTGCGGACTGAAAGGTCCCAGGTTCGATTCCGGTCGGGGGCATGTACCTTGCTTGCAGGCATATCCCCACTGTGGGGTGTCAGGAGGCGGCTGATCAATGTCTCTCTCTCATCGATGTTTCTGACTTTCTATCTCTCTCCCTTCCTCTCTGTAAAAAAATCAATAAAATATATTTTTTAAAAAATAGAATATGTTGTAAACTTATTAAATGAATGTATTGAGAAAAAGGTAGGTATGTGGGCAAGTAAGACATAGGTTTGTTGCTCAGCTCTTGGGTGCCAGGCACATGGCTAAGTGCTGGCACAAGTTGTCTCTGCTGCCAGAACCAGACACTTCCTCCGTACACCCTCCTATCCCATCGCTGAGGCCCCCGGAGTCCCAAAAAGAAAGGGTTGAAGATGACATCCAGGGCAGTCGCAGAGTCTCAGGGGCTTACAGAGCTTGGAATCCACACATCACAAAGCAGGCAGTGTGGCATTAAACATGAAGTCCTCCTCAGAAGGCGTAATTGTGCAAAGCTTTTATACAGCTCCAGGTCTCTTCCATACCACAAGGTTTTCCCAATCCCTCTGGCTTCCATACCTCCGCATCGGCCACAGAGTGGCACTGAAGGACACCGGAGGGGAATGGACATGGTGGGTTGTAGGTGGTTATATGAAGTCAGACTTCATAAAGAGAGTCACTCCCATCAGAAAATGAGAAGGATGTCAATGAAACCACGAGGGTGAGGTAGGCCCACATCAGTGACCTCCAGCTCCATGTGGGAGCGCACTGACTGTGGTCATTACTGCCTGCACTTGCCTTGTTGCCCGGGCTTCTTCCCAAGAGCTAGGGGTGGATCCCAGGTCCCCTCTGTGCCATGGGAGCCCACATTCCACCAATGAGTTTTTCAGACACCAACAGTGACAGTATTGTCTTTTAATGAAAGTCATGATCCATTGAACCGAAAGGATATTGTATCTGTGATTTCTGAAAGTGTTGCCATGGTCAAGGTCTTGTGGGTCAGAAGAAGGCCTGTCCCAGCTCCCGGAGCAGCCTTTCCTAGGTACACCGGGTCTGAGCTACCCTGTGGTTCATCGGGTAGAGGAAAGGAAGTGAGGCACACATTTCTAGTCCTTCACTATTCGGTAGGCCCAAAGCAGGCTTATAGTTGTGAGTATGCAAAACAAAGAGTTTATTCTTGTATTATTTATTAAGTAACGTATTTATTTATATTATAACCATAAGCCTACTTTTGCCCACCCTTGTATAACAGCTCAAATATTTTCTTTGTATCACTTTTTTTTTTTTTAAACCATCGTGTACAGCTAAAAATTACTGCTCAAAAGTACCTTTCTGTGCCCTAGCAATTGGTTGTCTGGATCCATTGGCTTTTCCAGGAAACAGAGCCCAAGTGCTGAGATTGGCTAATGGTTTGACACCTGGTAGCAGGGTTGTCTGGGCCTGGCTGCCTGAGGCGGGTGGTCTCATAAGAGATGGGGTTAGAGAGATGGGGATCTAGGGGGATACTGTATCCCTACCACCTCTCTATCGCTACGATGCCTCGCATGATCGGGTGGACCGTTTTGCTGGTTGCAGAGGTCCCCTTTACAATCAAAGAATATGGGCCAAATAGCATATTTGCATTCAAAATGAAACAGTGCCGAGGAATTGTATTTGTTTGGAGAGTGGGGACTGACTACATTTTCATTCTATATACCCAGGGTCTAGCATAATAACTGATCCACAGTGGGCACTCAGTATACAACTGAATAAATGAATGAATCAACAAAGAGATTCCATAAGGAGAAAATGGATCCACAACTGACCAGGATGGGGAAACACTGTGACAATGTGAGTTCTGTGATCTGAGCCAGGCGGGTCCCTGCCGAGAGGACAGGGAGACCAAGGTCAGACAGAGTGTCCAGTGCAGTCTTCATCACCTAATAGATGCGTGGCCTCAGAGACTTACATCACTGCTCTGAGCCTGACTATTACCATCTTTCTCCTTCTTAAATGGCACCTTGTCAAAAGATTTTTCATATTGATCGGTTTTATTACGGCAACAGATAAAATATAATTGGCTTATGCAACAACCATTTTTTTCTTGCTCACATTCCTCGTAGACGTGACCTGCTGGAGGATGTGGCTCTGACACACGTTTTCTCATTCTAGAACCAGGGCGAGGGGCCAGCCCTAGACTGGGACATGCAGTTCTCATGGCCAGAGTTAGAGAGAAGAAACTGAGCTACACACACTAGTGCATTCAAAGCTTCCTGTATCTGCTCACTTTTCATTGGCCAAAGCAAGTCACATGACAAGCCTCACGTCTTGGGTCAGAGAGGTATCCATCCCGCTAGGAGGGAAGTAGCAGTATGTATAAATCATCTGGGCAGGGGGAGCAGCAATAGATTCTGAATAATAACACAAATACCTCAGCCTCCCTGACTAACCTATTTAAAGTTGCAGTTGTCCCCAACACCAGCATGCCTACCCTGATCTGTTTTACTCTTATGTCTTCTTATGCTGTATCATTACCCTGTGTAATTCATTTAGTTTTTAATTGTCTCTCTATCTGTATCTGACCACTCTGGAATGTTAGCTCCCTGAGGGCAGGAGTTTTCGTCTGTTTATCCCCAGATTGATTCCTCGATCTGTTGTGTGAGGATGACAGTGGGTGATGGGTAGCAAGTGCCTCTCTGGGCACTCGGTCCTCTCCTGCAGGCCTGGCATATTCTGACCTGGCTTGGGTTTACCTCTGTCCCCAGGTGCTCTAGTGGCAGAGGTCAGAAGGCTTGTCTGTCACTCAGCCCCCACTTCCTGTCTGCTGACAAGCACTCACCTCCCCCTGTGGATGACATTTCAGGATGTGAGATGGGGATGAACAGACCCTCTCTAGGAAACATGCTGAAAGGCGGGTTTCGGATGTTAGGACAGTAGATAGATGTTTAGTTTAGTTTAGTTTAGTTTTGTTTTGTTCTTATAATATATTTTATTGATTTTTTTTACAGAGAGGAAGGGAGAGGGATAGACAGGTAGAAACATCGATGAGAGAGAGAAATCAATCAGCTTCCTCCTGCACGTCACCTACTGGGGATGCGCCTGCAACCAAGGCACATGCCCTTGACCGGAATTGAACCTGGGACCATTCAGTCTGCAGGCCGACGCTCTATCCACTGAGCCAAACCGGTTTTGGCAGGTGTATTCTTTTTCTGCCAGCAAAGGAATGAGGCCTGTTTCATGAAATCCAAAAATAATAACAACCTTCCAGTTGCCCTCACCTTTAACGCAAAAGCTTCAATGTTCTATTTCCTGCTTTTAATATATCTTTAGCTGTCTTCTTTTCATTGACAATTGGGGTTTGACCAGTTTATGTCCAATGAGCATCCAATTGAGGCTAAAAATTTACTACTTCCGATGCGGTTTAACAATTCCCATCGTTGCCTGGGGTTGAGGGAACAGTGCTTCTCAGCACAGATAGAAGTGCTTCCACACTTCATCCCAGCATTCCCTTTCCAACATTCTAAAGAGATTGCAAATACCCCTGTATTCCAGATCTCTGCCCTGCACACCTACTACGTGGTTGTCACTCTGTTAAGCCCTTGGGGCTGGTGGTGAGCAGTGAGAACAGCTCCCCTGTCTTCATGGAGCCTGCAAGCCCTTTAGAGTAATAATTGCACCAATAATATCGTGGGAAGGAGTGATACGGCCATATTTAGCTGGTGCACCACAAAAGTTGCGATCATATGATAGCTCTTTTTTCTTTAATCTGTTAATGCACAAAGCTGAGGTTTTGCAGAGAAGAGATTTTTAAAGGATGTCCCTAATGAGTATACCAGAGGGAGAGTGATTCAGCGTTGAACAAACACAACTGAAGGACCGCTGGTGTGTAATTATGAATTCTTTTCTGTTCTTCCTAGAGCCTTTTCTGTCTGAAAATGCCACATGTATTTACTTGTCTTATAGTGACTCCAGGATAAAAGTTTACCCAGACCGGCTCCTTCTACCATTTTCCATGGCTCTTGGTAGCATTTTCTACTCTGTTGCCCCAGCCAGAAACCTTGACATTTGTCCTGGATTCTGCCCTCCATTCACCCCTTTTTGACATAGTTACTCAGGCCCATCCATTACACCCGAAATATTTCCTGTCTCCACAGCATCTCTCCCACCCACAACTGCTGAGCTGAGCCTATCCCTGAACAAAGCAGCAAACTTCCTGCTTGAGATCTCAACCCAGTCCCAGCTTCTAGGCAGTGCAAACCCTGATTTGGCCACTCCCCTCTGCTTCACATCCCGAGAGATAGGAATGTAAGTGTCTAGGGTGGAAAAACATAAAAGCATTTAAGAAAGCAAAAGTAAAAGTTTGCAACCAAGAAAGAAAAAGTGAATGGAAGAGGGGGAGAGAGAAAGGAAATGGGCATATGAGAGAAAGTAAAGCCAGGGAAGAGAAAGTAAAAGGATGTGAGAAAAAAAGAACTAAAAATGAAGGAATGCAAGTAGACTGCATGTGAGGAAGTCCAGGTGAGAGGAAGAAAAAGTGCTTCCAGGAGCGAGAAAGAGAAGCCAGGTGTAAGAGAGATGAAGTGAAAGTGTGAGGAGAAATTAAATAAGCTGAGAGACAGAAAGGGTGTGTGCGGGTGAGAGAGAAAGGAAGATGGTGTGGAGGGAGGGAGAAAAAGTATGAATGTGAGACAGGAAAAGTACAAGTGAGCTAACTTGGAGACCAAAAGGAAGTCAGTGTGAAAAGTTGAGAGAAATTGCAGCTGTAAAGATGGAAGAGAAAGAATGAGGGAGAGTGAGTGAAAAAAGACAGAAGCCCTGGTCAGTGTGGCTCAGTTTGAGTGTCATCCCATGCACTGAAAGGGTGCCAGTTCGATCCCTGGTCAGGGCACATGCCCAGGTTGTAGGTTCGATCCCTGGTGAGGGTGTGTGTGGAAAGCAACTGATGGATGTTTCTCTCTCACATTGACGTTTCTCTCTCTTGCTCCCTTACTTCCTCTCTAAAATCAATAAAAACATATTTAAAAAATTTTTTGGGGAAAAAAAAAAGAGAATGAGAGAGACAGATCCAGGTCACATCCTGGGATCACGTGTGCCTGGAGCCCTTTCCACAGATTCTGGCAAAGGTTGCAGGTCTCCTTTGCAGTGGAGTGTGGTTTCTTTCCAGGATTCTCTTTTCTAGGAAGCAGGAAACCTGACTCTCACACTATCAGAAGGAAGCAGGTGTGTGGGCATCTGGAGTTGTGTCCTACAGAGTCTCTTGGCGGGCCAGGTTTAAAGCCTCCACTAGTTATGATTTGAGGACACAGGTGAGGGGACTTACATAGAGATGAGCTGCTTCATGACCCTGGATGCCTCTACCTGGAGCTTTTCCCGCTGCCGGGACCCCAGTTCCTCTGTGAGGAAATGCAGGTGTTTGGAAGGTAATGCCATGGTTATCCTAGAGGAAAACAGGGGGAAGATTGCCCACCAAACCATGTTTGACATTCAACCCACCTTTCCTGAGCTGGAGACACCAGTTAGGTTTCCCTTTCGCCTCTGCCCCGATTAAGCTGCACATACACATAGCATTGATGGTTAAGGTCTGGGTCCAGGCTGCCGTGTCATGAGCGGAAATGCACAATGTACATGTGAACAGCTTGCTTTTCTACATGTTATTTTCCTTCTGTTTGTCTTCTGTGGCTATAGATGGAAGGTGGGACATAAGGGTAAGTTATCCTTTAGGGACCAGAATGTATAAATGTCCAAGCAGAAGTCCAATTTTTAAACACAAGCCATAGGAAGAAAGCAGGTCAAACTGGGCTTGCTAATGAATGCCAAATAGAACACACTACATGGATCTCATGCATAATCGTTTTGTTGTTTTTTTCTTGAAGGAACAAGCCTGATGTTTCAGACTTGTCGGTCTTTGAGAATACATTTTTTAAAAGAGCTTGACTGAATGAAAAGGGTTTGTAGTCTTATGCATGGAGGTGTCTGTAAGTAGAATAGAACGGTTTCCCGTGATTTATGATTGGCTTGTGCACGGTAATGTTTAATCGATTTACACTTGTCTTCAAGTTAGGAGTTTTCCCAGGTCTTAATTTCGCCCTTTGACAGACACTTTCTAAGGCCCTCAGTGCTGGGCATGGAGAAAACAGAAATAACGACCATCTCAGGTCCCTGCTCTAGTGTGTGTGAGAGATTCAGAAATCTCACCGGAGAATCCCCAAAATACTTACACAAGAAACCAAACTAATTAGCCACTCCAGCACTTAGGGTGAAGCCTGAAAATAACTCCTATTTCTTACATGTTTTTCTTGCAATGTCTTATTTCCTCCAAAATTGAGATCACCGCATGTAAAATTCTCAGCACACTATATTTACAGTTAGAACACATAAAAACAGCTCTTTATATTGTGAATATTCTTCCAAAGCATCCTATCTAGTGCTGAGTGGAAAAGTATTCTGTTTATCCAGCCTACAATTGATTTAATTGATTCCCAACTATGTGTGTGTGTTTTTTTAATGATTTCTCCCAAAATTTTACTCCCGTTAAGTATATGATCAAAGGTATCTGTGTCGCCGATACCAGTTTGGCTCAGTGGATAGAGCATCGGCTTGCGGACTGAAAGGTCCCAGGTTTGATTCCGGTCGGGGGCATTACCTTGCTTGTGGGCACATCTCCACTGTGGGGCGTGCAGGAGGTGGCTGATTGATGTCTATCTCTCATAGATGTTTCTGACTTTCTATCTCTCTCCCTTCCTCTCTGTAAAAAATAAATAAAATACATTTTTTTAAAAAAAGCTATCTGTGTCTTACATCATTACTATTTAGGATAAAGTCCAAGAATTTGAATTATTGAGTCAAATTATTTGGAATCAAGTTACCACTGGATTTTGTCGTCGTTGTTTTTCCCATCTTGGCCAATAACAAGAACGAAATGGATCCTTTGTTTATGGTTTCTTTTTTCTTAATTAATAGTCATGCTGCACATATGCCATCAGTCATCTTAACCTCTTTTCTAAATGTAGACAATCTATTTATGTCCTTTCCCCAGTTGTAATAACTTCCCTGTCTTTTACTTATTGATTTGTAGAGATCTTTACCTATAAAGTAGAAGCATGTCATTTCATATGTTATAAATATTATTTCTACTTTTCATTTTCCTTTTACTGCATTTTAGATATGCAGAAGAATTTAATTATAATATTTATTACTAAATGTTCTAATTACAAAAGTAAATGCATATTCAAGCCAGGGAGCTTAGAAAGAAATGGAAATGCAGGAAGACAGAAATACTAACCAGAGCTGAGCAATTTTGTCTTTATATTCAATATTTTTTTCATATTATGCAAAGATGGTATTATATACTGTATATACATTTTTAGAGCTTTATATATATATTTCATGATGATAGCAAATATTGTTACAATAATTTTTTATAACTGAATGGGATATTCTATATAAGTCTTCATTTCACAAACATAATAGTTCACTAATTTGCCAAGCACTGTGTTTGCTACTGGGGATACAGCTGTGAACAAATTAGCATATTCTCTGTGGTCTGACAAGGAGATTCAGAAGCTCTGGGTGTTACAAAGAAGAATTACGGACTGTGAGTAGATGTATAAAAGGCCAACAGAAATCATCTTGCGAGTCATGGAAAGCTATGAAGGAGATGTATTAGTGTTCTTTGGGGAAACATAACCAACATAGACATAGAGATAGTTACAGTTACTGATAGATGAGATAGATGTAGCTATAGATATAGATATAGAGGGGTACAGAGATAGAGCTAAAGAAGAGATTGAGACTGATAAATATCAAAGTTTGCAGTAAGCAAATTGGAACCCAGGAAAGTTCCAGTCCGAAGACCCACAGGTTTGAGCTGGGAAGGGCAGATTTTTCAGTTCTGGTCTGAGAGCAGGATAAAACCAATGTCCTGCCTTGAATCCAGTCAGGCAGGAGAAATTCCTTTTGTTAAGAACAAGATCAGCCTTTTAATTCTATTCAGACCTTCAACTGGTTGGATGAGGCCCATCCACATTAAGGAGGGCAATCGGCTCAGCACATTCTCTCAGTTTAAATGTTAATCTCACTCTAAAACAACCTCACAGAAACATTCAGTGTATCTAGAGTATTTTAAGCAGGTAAGTGATAGGATAGGACTTTTGTATTTGAAAAATCACTCTGGCTCCTGTGGGGTGAACCGGTTGGTGAAGATGAAGAGAACAGAAGTGGGGAGGCCAGTAAGGAAGCTCTGGCAGAGATGGGATTGAGTTTTAATTTGCATGCTAGGAGTGCAGATGAACACGTGCTTGGTGGGTTCCAGAGATTTTTAGGGTTCCGTATGTGGCCGCCTGACACAGGTAAAATTGAAGGCAAAATCAAAGGTAGCTTCAGAGTTTCTGCCTGAGAGCTGGTGGTGGTCAGGGCTGAGATGGAAGCACCAGAGGTGTGCAATTTGGAGAGAAGTTGGAGAGTTCATTTTGAGACGTGCATGTGGGACACTCAGGTAGAGATGGTAAACAGGCAATGTGGCTGTAGGAAAGGGCCTCAGAGAAGAAGTCCGGCCTACAGTTGTCCCCTTATGAGTGAACATGGCCTTGTTTTAGCGTCCACCTTCTCTGTGCCAGACACCAGCCCATACATTCTCTTGTTGTATCCATACAGCAAGCCTGGGAGGCAGGCATAGTTATTGCCCCCGTTTTATGGGTGAAGACCCTGAGGCATAGAGAGGTAAGTCATTAGTGGAAGGGCACAATAAGTACAGCGGAGAATATTGAACCCGGGTAGTATGTATCCCATGCCCTTGCATGAGATCACTATGTTGTCCTGACTCCTCTCACTAGCACAGAATGATTTAATATAGTAGGTCTCAGACATTAATGGGCATTATAGGCTCTGGATGGCTTATTAAGATACAGATTTCTGAGCTCTCTTCCCAGAGTTTCTGATTCAGTAGATCTGGAGTGGAGCCCAAGAACTTGCATTTCTAACAAATTTCCAAGTAATGCTGATGATGCTGGTGCCGGGTCTTCACGTTTACCAGCATTGGTATAGAGAAAAGCAAAGGGGGAAAAAAAGAAAAGGGAAATGTCTACGGAATGCCAGCATTTATTGAGAAATTAAAGGAGAAGTAACAAGGAAAGGGTATTACAAAAATTGACTCAGGTACTAGAATGCTTTAGGAGAGAAGGGGAAGGTGTATAGAATTTGGCTGGGGTAATAGGTGAGCTAAGGGTCAGAGAGAGAACCTGGAATTTATTGACAGGGAGGCCATTGGTGACTTTATGAGTTTATTAGAACTCACAATTCCAGAGATTTTTAAGACTTCGCATTTGATATTAGTTGGGCATAGAATGGAATGTGGTGAGGAAGTGGAAATAAGTTTAAGGAACTTTGGGGGGGGGCATTTTATCTGAGCTTGCCTATCATTGAGTTTTTTTATTATTTCCAATTTGCATTATTAATACCATTTCAAAAAGCATTCTTATTCATGCATCAGTACAGACACATATGATTCTTTCAGATAAATTCCTGGAAATAGAATTTCTGAGTGAATTTACATTTTTGTGGTTTTAGCTGTAGATACAAACTATAGAGGGCAATCTAATCTCTGACTAATCACGGGAGTTCTTTATTATCAGACCCCTCATGGACACTTAGCATTCTTTTTCATTTTAATTCAGAAAAATATCACATATCAAAAATATTGTGTTAACTTGCAATTCTTTGATACTTGAAGTGGAACAATTTTCATTTTTGGTGGCTACTTGTATTTCTTCTAGTGTAAGTTCCAACTTCAACTCTCTCGCACTTTGTCTTTGGGGGTACTAATCTTTTTCTTGTGGATTTGTAAGAACGCTTTTTGTATTATCAGCATCAAACTCAGTTGGTTCTGTGTACGCTTAGACGTGTACTTTGGAATGTGTTTGTGGTCTTGATGAGAAAAATATTACCTTTTTACATGGTTACACTTACCTATTATTAAGGGTTTCATCTTTGCAGGCTTCCTGGACAAATTTCATAAATATTTACCCAAATGGTGGTGCCTTTCTTTGTTTGCTTTTGTGGTATGCTGAGAGTTTCATTCCATCTGGCATTATTTGGAGGCAAGGTTGGATATTTTTCCATCTGTAATCAATTTTGACAATATTATTGAACTAGAGGCCCAGTGCAAGATTAAGTCATGTGCACATAGGGTCCCGTAGGCCTAGCCTGCCATCAGGGCCATGTCTGCAGGCCTGCAACACCTCACACACTCCACGGATGCTGCCGGCGCCCCGCCCTGCCTGCCGCAAGAGCTGCTGCTCCTTTGAGGCCTTTTATGATTTAGATAATTCGGCATGATTCCACTGCACTGAAATGCCACCTGTAGATTCTGGATTTTTATCTATATCTATGTTCTAGACATTCTGTTCTGTATATATGCTTCTTTTGCAGCCACAGCCACTACTCCTCCCAAACTAAGGTCAATAGGCATTATTCTCCTATATCTGATCCACAGGGTGTTTGAAATTTCTCAAGAAGCTAGTTTGAAAGTTATCACTTTTCTTTTATTATTTCACTATGCTCTCACCTTCATTATGAATCCAGCAGAAAACATTGATGTCCTTACACTATTGCAGGGTTCCTTATATTTATTTCCTTAATCATTTCCATGAGGAACAGAGACCCTATTGAAAAAAACGGCCTAGACATTAGGAAAGAGTCACACATAGCAATGCTGGAGTTACAGTTAATGTTGATATGTGTACAGGTGGTAAGGAAGGTTTGAGAGCAAACAGATTACCCAGGAATGGCATGCTGCCAAGTAATAGAAAAGGATTAAGAATGGGACCTTCGGGCCAGGCTGGTGTGCCTTGGTGGTTAAACATCAACCTATGAACCAGGAAGTCATGGTTTAATTCCCAGTCAGGGCACATTCCCTGGTCAGGGCTCAATCCCCAGTAGGGATCATGCAGGAGGCAGCAGATTAATTATTCTCTCTCATCATTGATGTTTCTATCTATCTCTCCCTCTTCCTTCCTTTCCGAAATCAATAAAAATATATATTTAAAATAGAATTGGACCTTGGGAAACTCAATGAGTCCTATTGGAAAGGCCAGAAAAATAAAAGTACTCAAAAATATGGGTATAGAAGTTAGACCAGTGTTCACCTAGGAAAGCCAAGGTGAGAGGGGTTTCCAGAAGGCAGGCATAGGCAACCAGAGCCCCATTCACCAAACAAAGACAATGGAGATTTCCTCGGAGAGTTCAAGGAGCAAGCAGACTCTAGGTCAACCAGTTAGAAATGGCCAGTGCGTGGTTTAGACTCAGAGATTCAGATTTCTATACGATGCAAACAAGAACACCAAAAGTTAGTTTATGATACTAGATAAGCATTGACTAACACATTTTACATAAGGGGAAAATGCACTTAGTCAAACAAACAAACAAAAATCTCTGTTTAGCCATCCATTTCAAATCTTTATAGAAAATTGTGTAGGCAGCATCAATTATGCCTGGGCAAATTTAGACTAATTAATGGGTTGACTAAGATAATTATTGAAATTTGTCTGTGGATGAAAAGAGGAAAGATGAGCCATTTAAATTGCTTTTTGTGTGTGCCTGATGACTATTTCTAAAAGAATGAGCCCACTGGGAAGTGTATAAAGTAGGAGTGGCCCAGCTCTTTGCTGGATATGATGACAAGGCAGATGTTTCGATCAACACGCCAGGACTAATGCCTTAGAAAGTCCAATATGCGTAAACACATATGACATGCACCTTATACAGAGAGATACATAATTTATTGGGGGTCAACCATGTGCAAGGATTCCTCCCAATGTTTTATGTATATTATTATCCTTCATCTGGTCACCCCAAGAAGAAGGCATCACCATCCCCAATTTACACACGAGGCTCCTGAGATCTGGAGACATATTAAATAGCTTACCAATTTACACACCCGGGAAGGGAGGAATGGAATCCAACCCCTTGAGCTCTGTCTCTTCACAGACGCCTCCCTGGAGGGGAATTCACTTGCTGTCGTGAAGAGTCCAACCAGACTTGGACGCACTGAGAAAACCTTTCAAAGCAAGAGTTTGACTTAAGTGATGACGGGTGTGTCATTATTCTTTCCTTCTAGGCACACTGGAAGTTTGAAGAATATTTTCTGGCTTCTTTTTCCCCCTCATTCCATAGCCTGAAGGTGGGCAATTTCTAAAAACTTGATCTGCGTAATGAATGAAGCTTGGTTCCATGTTGAGGCAGTTCCAAAGCTGCTGTTCCCCATGCTGGGGTTGAGGTGGGCCCCTTTGAACTGGTCTTAATTTGTGCCTAGACAGGAGGCAGCGTGGTTCAACAGGGAGAGTCTTGGCTTTATGTCAGAAAGACACCCGACTCTGCCATTTCCAGGCTGTGCAATTGTAGCATTGGCCATCTGTTCCTTTGATTCATCTGATAGACACCCAACTCAGAAATCCCAACCAAAATCACAACTCCATGGCTCATATAAATAGAAAGTTTAGGGTTATGATTTGCCTATGTCTCTCGTTTCTTCCTTTCCCCCCTCCCATTCCCATCCTCACCCCTAACATTGCTTTTCTCTTTCTCTTCATTTGCCAAGGGACTCCCTTCAAGAAATTGGAAGGGTGGTCAGACGGACTCTCACTGCCCTTGCTGAGGTCACATGCTGACCCCTGGGTCAGGAAAGCTGAGAAGGTGATAAGCAGCTCACCAGGAGAACACAGAGAAGGAGAGTTATAATTCACAAAAGCAAGGGGCATACAGAAGACAAAAACAAAACAAAACAAAAAACCACACAGATCATTTTATTCACTGTGCAGCTATCATTTCATCAATTACAAAATAGGCTTGAGATTTATCTTTTAGGCTTCGTTGTCAGTATAAAGGAAAAGAAATGGGGAGTGCCTGTCTGATAGTAGTTATTCAATAAAAGGTTCCCTGGATTTTTGAATTTTGAGCCAGCCCACAGTACCCTCTAAAAGGACAAAATCTCAAGACATTCACAGTTCATGCCCATTTTTTTTTTTTTAATTTGCAGCAGTCTGGTCTTTGTGTGAGTTCTTATGGCTAGGTTAAAATTTACTCATTTAATGGATTATTGAGATGGGTCTTTGAAATAAAAAATGAACCAGAGTGGATCTCTGCCATTGAGCATGTCTAAACTTACTACCACAATTTTTCCCAGTGGAGTTGCGATAACTAGCTCTAGGTACACCTGATCAATGGGAGAGAAGATGGAGCGCCACAGCTGGCTATTGGAAATCGTACATTGCACTAATTGCAAGCCTCCCTTTCCATTCCGCAGCGGGGCTGAGAGGCTGCTACCGAGGGAAGTGTCTTTACACAGGGTTCTAGGCAGATGAGGAAGTGGGTACCTCCTCACATGGACAGCTTTACAATAATAGCTCGTTATTTCATTTGTAGAGGTAAGGTGAACCCGACTTTCCTTTTGACCTCTAGCGCATGTATTGCATTAGTGATAAACATTCTTTTATGACATCGTATCACAACGGTGCAAAAGTCCCCTCTTTTTTATTTATTTAGTCACTCCCATATATCCCTGTTCCCCTCCTCACCCCCACTGTCTTTACTGCAATTTAATTTACACTCTTTTGTGTTCTGGAGAAATGCACTCCATTATTTTGAATGTTTTATTAAGTTGACACTAATGAATCATAACTGATTATTTTCCCCCATAATTTGCACTGAGCATTATATTATTTTTAAAGTTTTATATGGGTTAGTATGCACACATTCCCCTTATTAGTTCTAATCCTATATATTGCACTGTATTCCACACTTTTAAAAATCTATTCCCCTAGAATGAGTGCCTTGATTGCCTCCAAATTACCCCTGACACTCCTCAACTGTGAGTGGTTCTTTGGGCTATAAATCGGGGTTTGCATTACTGGATCCTAGATTATAGTCTTGGACTAAGTAACTGAAGATGGTTCTTCAAAACCGCTACACAGGTCTCCACTTCTAGAGTTGAGGTTGAGTGTTTCCACATCCTCACAGCTCTGCTATCCAGCACTGTCTAGCATTCTTATATGCTTGCCAATATATTGATCTGTGCTTGCTAAGGATTCAGAAGTCGCGGGGCGGGATACTGGTGTGGTGAAAGCTTGCAAGGACAGTAAGGTGGCAGGCTCAAATGCTGAAACATTCAAGCAAACACAGCTTGCCTGATTTCTCCCCATGGCCCTCACCATTGCTGACCTGAAGGGAGGGAATGTAGGCCATTGTCTACTCATCTTCTAGCTCTGTCCAACTTCCTACCTGCACACCCCGCTCTGCAACAGATGACTGTCTTCCATTATTGTGCTACTAGAGGCCCGATGCACGAAATTCGTGCAAGAGTAGGCCTTCCTTCCCCTGGCTGCTGGCACCCGCTTCCCTCTGGCACCCGGGCTTTCCCCGGCCCCCAGCAGGCACCCGGAACCCGGACTTCCCTTTGGCCCCAGCTTCGTCCAGAGTGATGTCCGGAAGGATGTCCAGTCTCATTCGTACATGACACTTTGATTATTATATGTGTGGATTTCTATGGAAACTGCGGATGAAGTCAGAGGGGTCAGCCAGCTAGGAGCATCCCCAGGGTGGCAGCGTGCATTGGGAGCCAGGCAGGCTTTCAGCGTTTGCTCAGAGGAGAGGAAGGCAGCTCCTGGTATCTATCATGGGATAGCCCAGTGCTCTGCCCTGTGAACCTTCACTTGGTTCGCCCACTGGAAAGCCATTGTCCTCAGTTTACAGACAAAATTGAGGCTGACAGAAGACACGTGCCTGCCTACATATAGGCAAGAAAGCTGAGACCATGAAAGCAAACACATATAGAACATTTTCTATGACCCCGATATTCTTGAGGCACCTTCTATTGATTAAGGCATTTATCTTTCACAATAACCCCTTGAGTAGGTGCTATTGTAATCACCCTCCTATTATTAACGAGGTAACAAAGGCACCAAGAGATAACTGGCTTAAGCTTGCGTAACTAGGAACAGCGGAGCCAGGTACTTACCCAGACTTCATCCTCTTAATGGTGATGCTCACCCATATACCAGGCAGTTGCACCCCTAAAGCCAGACACAGCCCTTCATGCCCCAGCCCCAACCTAGGCCTGCCTTACAGGTGGATCATGGACTGAAAGGTACCAGATGCCTTGTCAGCCCCTCTGTGGCTTTGAGGAAGAGCATCCAGGGTTGGGAGCTGGAAGACACCCACACTCGATTACCCAGTCCCGCAAAGGAACACCGAGTTTGTGGAACAGGCCAGCCTGGATTCCTCTGCTTGTTTTTCTGGAATCAAATTAGCCTGGTGAATAGGCCAGCGGCGTGTTCATCAATTTCCCAGCCTTCCCTTGGAGCTGGGCCTGATTTCCTCAGCCTCCCGCGAAGCTGCCTGCTGTTTACTGAGCAAACCGGCTCCCGGAACCAGCCCCACTCTAGTAATGCAGCCGGGCAGCGTGGTGGAGGGAAGATTACAGGTATTAGAGGCCATTTAGGATCATTTAGAATCGAGCTGTTTTCTGAGCAGCCAATTAATCCAGTTGCATTAAAGAGCTGGAGCTCCGGCAGCTCCCTGTATTAAGGTGGGGGGCGGGGGTGTGTGTTTGGGAGGCTTCTGTTAAATGACTTTGTAGGTAGTGCTGGGGCTCAGTGGGGCATTTTTTAGAGGGGAACGGAGGGGTCACTCCCCTTCCCAGAGCTACAGATCTGCTTTTAGAAGGGGGAGAAGTCTGTGTTAAAAGGATTGAGTTTGTACCTGGAGCCAAACGTTGAGCACACCCCAGGGTCTCATGACAGAAGTTGGGGGAATTGTGTCAGGTCTGGGGAGGTGGCCTGGGGCCCAAAGAGGCAAATACACTTTGTTGGGACCTTCTCCTTCATTAGAGGTGGCGTGGGACACAGCTGGTGTGGCCCTTTTCCGGAGGGAGGTGCAAGGATCCTGAAGGATGTAGGGTGATGTCATTCCCTGAAAGCCTACCAGGTGCTGAGCACTTGTGCACCATTTCATCAGCCGCAAGAAGGAGCTTGTCACACAGGGGCTACAGGAAGGAAGCTGAGGCTCAAAGGACTTAAAGGACTTGGGGGGTTGAAGCCAAACCCATACTGGGTGATGCTGCACCCCAATCTATACTGAAATCCATGGGTCTGTATCCGGGAGGCTTGGTTCCCTCCCCAAGCATGAAGCAGTCAGAGAGTAGCACAGCACGGCCGCCTCCCTTTCCTGCAGCCTTGCCTGTCCCCAAACCAAGTTATGCAGCCTGTAATTCCACCAGCTCTTCCCACACTGCAATACCTTGTTCGTCTGGGCATCCACCTCCCAATCTCCCAGAAGGATAAGGGCCCCCCGCCATGCCTGTCTTTCTAGCTTCGGCATCTGGCAGAGAGAAAAAAGCTCTGTTACTCAGATAGCACATGCTTCGTCGAGTCTTTTCCCTTTTCTCTAGTTTGATTTCCCTTTCAATACAATTAGAGGTGTGGCTACACGCTGAGATCTGGGGTGCCCTCTATCTCTGATGTGCTACGAAGCTGCGTCTGTAGGGCTGTGGAAGGTAGCAGCATCTATCCAAAACGAAAGCTGTCTCATCTTAGAACGAATGAGTATTCCCCCCGGGGGAACTGGGAATCCTTGCTCGGTGGTTTGTCTCTTGCATGTGGTGTTATTCTTGAGCATCTACCCGTCGTCTGGATTCCACTGGCAGCTACCTGTTCTCATGGCTGGCTATCCTCCAGAATGAAAGTGCTAGGGACAGGAATCAAAGGGGCCTGGGAGCCAAGAGGCATGCGATATGTGTTTATTAAATTAGTGCGTGATAATGCTGTTAACTTTCTTATTACTGCCCCCCCCCCCCCACTGTGAGGCAGGCACATCCACTCTCTCCAAGTAAAAGCAATCAGATGGTAATCAATTTATTGGGGCCTCTCTTCTTTTTCTTTCTTTTTTGTAAATATTTTATTGATTTTTCACAGAGAGGAAGAAAGAGGAATAAAAAGTTAGAAACATCCATGAGAGAGAGAGAGAGACATCAATCAGCCGCCTCCTGCATGCCCCCTTCTGGGGATGTGGCCACAACCAGGATACATGCCCTTGACCGGAATCGAACCTGGGTCCTTTCAGTCCACAGGCCAACGCTCTATCCACTGAGCCAAACTGGTTTCGGCAAGGCCTCTCTTCTTTTTCAGTTTCTGGTGATGCCCTTTTGACTATTTACAATCCCTTTTAACTAAGTAGATAAACTGTCCTTTGTTCACCCCTATAGGTCAATTTTCAATTTTGTATTATCTTTGCTCACTAATTGCAAAATGCAGATAACATGTCAGAACATCTCAGCCTAGCTTAAACAGAGAAAGCATAACCCCCGAAGAAAACCACATTTGGCACTTCAGCATATATGAATCCCTCCCTACCTTTCAGATGTTAAGTTATCAACTTTCCTAGAATCCAGAATGGCACTTCCAAACTTAAGAGGGGTCAAATCTACATGCCATCAAAAGGTAGCAGGCGGAGTTATACCTGGCCATTTTGGTCTTAGGGATTAAGTAGTTTACTTAGTACCTATCACATGTTTCCTGTGTTTTGTATTAGGTTTGAAGATGGGGGCACTGTGTCATAGGGAAGGTTCTGGGGCCATACTTCTCCAACTGTGTTCCAGGAATCATGGATATTCCATTTATCTTACGTTTTAGTTCAAAAAGCAAGACCTTGGGCCCTACCCCAGTCTACCAAATCAAAGCACTGCCTCTGGGTGCCTGACTTGTGTTATTGCTCATTTGAATGACTGAATCCCATCCTTCATTCCCTGTCCAATTAGCCTCAGCTAATAGTTTTGGGGTGATGACTGAATAAGCCACTGGGTCATAAAGAAGCCTTCATCCACAGGGAAAGCACAGGAATTCTCACAAACATGGAAGGGAAGACAACACTGTGAAAAGGTGAATAAATACGGAAGTGAATAAATAAATAAGAGAGGGGACTTCTGCACTTTTGTGTTCTGGAGAAATGCACTCCAGAACTGAGCTTTCCCTTCCCTAGAATTGAGCTTTCCCTATAATTGACCTGGTTAACTCCTATTTTCCCCAAAAATCTGACCGAAAAGTCACCTTCTCTTCAAAGCTTTCTTGACATTTCCAGGCTAAGCTAACTGCTCCCTCTTCAGTGCTTACTCAGCAGTTTATTCCTCCCTAAATACAACACTTAGCATATTATATGATTACCTGTGTCTGGCTTTCCCACTAGACTCCACACTCCTTATGGATGGCAGGCATGGTACATGGCACCTGATTTGCAGCAGACATGTAGTATCTCAGGAATGGCCGGCTAGATGAGGGAGAGAGAGTTCATAGGAGTGCTTGGTTGGACCCCATATTCTGAAAAAGAAAGTGATGCTACGACATGTGCTCTTCTTCCCAAATTATTTATTTGGTCTTGCTTCAGTGAACCATTTCTAGTTTTTCATTGAATCTATGAAAACTATCTCATTGGCCTATGTACAAGGCCTTTCTTTTCTCAAGATAGATGAAATCAATTAGTAGCTAGAAGAAGCAAACAGCAAGTCGACAGCCTTATAAAGTCATCTAATATCAACATAGGTCAATCTAACAAACAGCCTTGATTTGCTCATGGACCACAAAGGCCTTTAGCCAATATCAAGTGAAGAAATAGAGTTGACAAGATAGTCCAGTGCCAAGGAGGGGGTAGGGATGGGGGCACTAAATATACCATTTCACAGTAACTCAGGCACTGATATTTCAATAGAAAGTCCATTCCTTGCCCAAATGACAAACCCACTAAGTCATCTTTTGGACCTAATGAGTTGCTCAGGAGTAAGGTTATTTTATATTTTACTTTGAACTGGGCACGTAGAGGGTGTTTCCAAACTTGATAATACATACTATCAGCAATAGGTTCTGCCTTCTCTCATTCTTCCTGCCACGTTTGTAGATGTTCTCATTTGACAGCCGTCAGGCAGCTCATCTGCTATTGGCACTGTCAGGGTGCACTCCTGCATATTATTCACCAAGAGTTTTCAGCCTCAAGCTGCCCTTTCGCACCTTGGCCAGACAGATCCTTTAGCTAACATTCTTTTGAGGAATTCTTCCCTTCGTTTTTTTTAATCAGCAATTGTGTTGCATAAACCTTTACAGAGGACCTACAAAGTGCCATGTACCATGTTAGACACTGTCTAACTCCATCCTACAGGTGAGGAAACTGGATCAAGGTCATACAAGTAAATTGGAGTGAGTAAACGTAGAGTAACAAAGGTCATTCTTTTTCACAGATCAAGTTATAAACTTCTTTCCTAGGAAGTAGGTCTGGCTGGAAGCATACAAGAATTCAAAAAGACAGTGTGACAAACTGATGAGTGACAGGACCATAAATGGATAGTGGCCCGGTTTTATTAAAAAATAAAAAATTAGACCACAAGGCCAACAGCTGAGATTTACTAAGTGCAAGAGCCCAGTTGTTTAAAAAAAAAAAATGAGACTATCCCAGGAAATTGCTGGAAAAATGGCCACAGTTCTGTAATGTTGAAGCAGAGAGACATCTAAGACTATACAGACAAAATGAAATTGACTTCCTATCTCTGTGTACCTATTTTAGGGATTTTAAACTGAGATATTTTGAGAAATAAGATAATAACCTAATTTTAATTATTTTTTTTCTAACCCCAACCCTATTAATTAAAATATGCAAAGTTTGCATATCATTGTAATAAGGGCTACTTATAGCATTGTTCATCATGAGGATGAAACTTGAAGTTACATGTAACACATGATTCATCTGAGACCCAGAGCCAAAACATCCAAGCCAGGGACATCAGGAATGGTAAGGGACACAGAAATGTCCTTGGTTCTAGGAAAGTGGGTTTGAGTTTAAGAGTTCTTTCTTGCCTTTGACACAAAATATTTAGTCGTTCATTTTTTCATTCATCTTACTGGATATATACTACATTCCATGCATTGTGAGGGGTGTTAGGCATTTATTAGTGAACATAAATAAAGATTACTGGATGCCCTTAGCATGTCTACCGCAGAGTTATTTGTTCTGTTTTGAGATCTATGAAGGCTACCTAAGCAAATGAAATTTAGGCTGAGTTCTAAAGAGTGAATAGGCATTGAAAACCAAAATGTGATCGAAAGATATGCTAGGCAAAAGCAACTAAATATGCAAAGGCTCCAGGGATGGAAGAAGCATGACACATTCCAGGAACAATAGGAAAACCAGTTGGGGTAATGGTTCAAATCAGAGGGTCCAACAGAACCAGATCACGGGCCTGCTAGATAAT
Source organism: Lasiurus borealis (assembly GCA_004026805.1). Classification (NCBI taxonomy): domain Eukaryota; kingdom Metazoa; phylum Chordata; class Mammalia; order Chiroptera; family Vespertilionidae; genus Lasiurus; species Lasiurus borealis. The sequence goes on from PVJN01018947.1 coordinate 37,937, forward strand.
GCTAAGTATTTTGTCTCCAACCTAAGAATGAAGGGAAACCACTGAAGGATTTTAATCAAGAAAGGGACATAGTTTTACTTTTCAAAATATGTTATATTCTACTAGCTAGAACTTGAAATTCATTTTCCATAGAAATAACTTAATGGTAGTTCTGTGAAGCCAGAAAAATGCTATTAGCACAATGTATCCAACTAGACAGCCTATTGAAAAGCTGGCCTTGGTTGCCAAC
>PVJN01018948.1:0-38161 GCA_004026805.1 Lasiurus borealis
CCTCTCTTGAGGACCTGTGAGCCCCGATTGCAGTTTCTGGATGAAGGGTTTCATCCGAATTCTGCCTATCTGCAGCTTATTAAAGAATGGAATGCTTGTGAATGTATGTAACCACAGTATTAGTGTATGTGACGCTTTACACCAGTTGTCACTATCGCATGTAGTTCCTTCTCCAGGCTTGACTAAAAAAAAAAAAAATTGTCATTTTGGTGATACCGGGTTGGATGCCTTAAAGCTGCAAAGGGAAAAGACCAAGAGAACGAACTTTCAGGGAAACTGAAAATCGGTTTTACCCAGCCAGTCAACAACAAGGGTACAAAGCTACTTCATATCTGCTTCCTTAGTACTCATATCCCAGCCGAAATGAACTAGTACTAGTTTCTAACTATGTTAATCTTGGAAGCACTTACGTTTTGTGATTCTGTCTACATGTCCTGGTTATCCTCGGAGCTGTGTTTCCAGATTCTCCCCAGCAGGAAGTGATTTTCTCTGAGCTTTTAGTACCTCTTATATGACCTCTATTTTATATATGAGTTGCTTCTGTTCTTATTCCACTACTATGTTTACGCCTAAATAGAATGGTTTGTATCAGGCTCATCTTCCTGTCATTTTATCCCGCACGTGGTATTTTGATAAGTACTTACTGAAAGACTGAATTTTGAGGTGTCTCTTGGATGCCCAAGATATTGCAGGCACGGTGTTTCAGAACTTCAGTTTATCAGAAACTCAGCATAGTCCCTACTACTCAACCTTTTTTAGGCTTTCCCTCTGAAGACTTGCCAACATGAGCTACTCCCCCAATTTTTTATTTAAAAAAATATTCAAAACTTTAAAGAAGTTGAAAAAGTACCATACCCTTCACCTAGACCCAACAGTTAACATTTTGTCATATTTATTTCATCTCTTCTCACACACATTTTCATTGTCATTGAACCATTTGGTTCAATAGATTGCAGACACATGATGTTAAGCAGATGCCCTAAAATTTCCAGCATGTATTTCCCAAGAATTATAAAGTTCTCCTGCAAAACACAATATCATTATCACAACTAAAGAAATGAATAATTCTGTACTATTTAAAATCTAGTAAATTTTCCCACTTGACACAAGAATATCTTTTCCTCCACTCCCCTGGCAAAGAAAGAATCAACTCTTTAACCTTAATGTAGAATAGGTCCCTCATTCTTTTTTCTTTTTTTTTCCCCTTTGTTACACTGGCATTTTGAAGAGTTCAGGCCAGGGTCTTTGTCTCTTATAAATCAGAAGTTGGTCTACATACTTGATTAGATTCTACCAAACATTTTTTTCTAGCATACTTTACAGTATTCATACTTTTCCAGTCATGATTAAGCCTTCTCAGATGCCATGTGTTGAATTCATTCCACTTCTCAGCACATGCATCTTTCTGTGGTGCCTGCAGCTTAGCATTTAATGCTCCTGTATGTGTGGCGTATGCATTAGTGCCCTATACTGGCAAGATTGACTGCCTACCTTTATGAAATGTCGCTATTTCTCCTACACTTGGAGCTGACGCAATGTAATCTGCAGCAAAGTGTACTGATGTCAGCATAGTTTTTGAGTTTCAGCTCTAAGGACTGTTGATGAAAGATGTGTGGGCCCTGCAACTCATCTACAGATGAATCTTGATGTTATTAAAGCACATATCAAGGCAACTGCTGGCCATCTGGCCACATTTCAATTGAGGCAATATTATTTTTCCTCCTGAAATTCTCTTGCAAGTCCTGATCGGTCCTGGTGTTCTGTGATAGCCTTTTGTTAACCTTCATCGAAGCTTATTAAAATTTGCAAAATCAAAATCATACTCGATGATACAGTAAGAAAATTCCCTGCCCAATGGATTAGAAATGTGCTTCCAGAATTTGCTTCATGATCATGAGAAAAACTCCAAAACTGCCAAGCTCAGTAGTTCTCATATCCTGGACTTATTTTTGATCCCGAGAGATAAGTACAAGGAAGAAAATGCACTTAAGGGAGCAGAAGGAAATGCTCTGGGAGGGCAGAAATTGAGAGTTAAGTAATGGACTCCATCAGTCACTTCTTTTGTGGAGAAGGAATCTGCTCATGTGGCGCTGTGAAATAATTTTAAGTTGACTTCATATTCAAGTCAGGCAAGAGAACATACCAATTAAGACCACAGATTTTAGGATCAGATTTGTTTCCAGAACAATGCCATTCACTAGTTGGTGACTTTGGACAGTTTACTCATTCTGTTTGTCACCTATTAAATGGAGCTATAAAACCCCTTAGGATTGTTGAACAGAATGACTCAACTGTATATAAGGTGCTTTACTTAGTGTAGTGTGTACAACATGGTATGTTATGTATGTGGTAGTTATTAATAACTTCTAAAGCAGTCCAATTTGGGCACATGGGCATGAAATATTGAGGTAATGCATCTAAGACGGTGATTCTCCAAGTTTAACGTGGGGCTCTTAATAAAATAAGCAGACATTCTGATTCAGAGAGTTTGAGGAAGCCTCCAGAAAAAATCTATTTTTAATAACTGTCCAGGGGATTTTGATGCAGGTGATCTGAGGATCAGGCTTTGAGAAACACAGAAGAAATCATCAAATTTTTCTCCTTCCTTGTGTACTGTTGAAATAGCTGTACATTCAGATGCTGGGAATGTAAAGTTTTTCAAATACCTTTTTAAAAGGTTAATATTTTTAGGACCACTTTCTAGTCCTGAATTTTAAAATGGCAAAAACTATTAGAAAAAGACATTTTGCAGGAGTAGGACGTTGTATTCTTTTCTACTAACCTAGTCCTGTCTGCTGCTGGAGTAAACCAGAATCAATGCCATCATCCAAGTTCACCCAAGAAAAACAGTTCCTGTTCTTCGGCCTAGGCACATTCCAGAAGCTAGACACCACACATTTTATTCCCATGAGTCTGCAGTCATTAGCCAAATTGAAACATGTTGCAACATTTTTCTACCAGCAGATGCCAGATAGCAGAACGGGATAGAATCTGCTATGGCTTCCAACTGCATGACATACGAGGTTATTTGGCATCTCCAGATGAGTCCTCACCAACACCATGGTAACTCTAAGACAATATGAAGGTGTTTTCTGTTTAAAATCAGCTTTACTTTTCAAGAGCATGTGCTGCCAAATGTGTCCTTAAATATATATATTTTAATATAGTATATATTTTATTCATACTAATACATTCTCATATTACAAAGGCAATTTAGTACAAGAATCTTTTTTTGATATTTGAATCTTAATTATATTTTTAAAAATATAATAAAGCAAACCTATTTCATAAGACAGTGCAAGGTAGAAAAAATATGCACAAGTTTTTAAGTCAGGCTAGCATGTGGGCAGCCATTCAGTGAGTGAGCATTACTACATTGTGTCTGTAAAAACACCTTTGAGGCTCCCTCTTTTACCTTTTTCTCATGTTAGTTCACATTCAGAAATCGGCTTTTGAAAACCCTTTTATTAAGTCAACCACAAGTCTTGGGTAAGACAAAAGATAAACAGGTTTGCTGTTTTTCCTACCCGTCCTGCTACCCCCACCCACAACCTGGACTAGCCAGACTGAATTTACTTCGAGCAGGAGTGGGGCCTGTGAAATCACTCGGTCTGGCCTTGAGAAGGCAACCGCAGACAGGACTCCAAGTTCATAAAATTCAGGAGCTTTTTTCATAGCAACATGAATATATGTGAAGTGAATTATATTAAGTGAATGATGTTATGAATATCCAAATGGCCCTTGGCAGAAAAACGATTCCCCACCCGAGTTAAAGGGAACTAACGTTAAATATTCACAAAAGAAAAATGTCCTGTCCTTTACATAAACAGGATTGCTTCCGCTGTCTCCCTCAGTTCCCAGATTGTATGTTTTGCTTCTTAATACACATTAATTATAAAATAGGGCTGTTTGGCATATGTGTTGCAGTGGCTCTGTATGTTACTGAAGTTGCAGTCACATGCCTGCAGCTGCCAGCAGGTAGGGTAAAGAGAAACAATACGCTAGAGTGGAAACGGGAATTCCCCGTGCTCATCTAAATGGGGCATCACTTCCCAGCCCTCGCTAAACTTTATGTGGGAATATGGGCCTCGTGTTGCCATGTGTGTCAAGAGGAGCTGACATTTGGACTTGAGGTAAAATATCCTGCTTTTGAAACATGGGTTCAAATAATTTTTAAACATTCAGCAAGCCAGCAAAACAGTTAACAGATAGAACCAGGGGCTACCAGTGTATTGGCTCTGTGTCTCTGACATGAAAATATGATATGAAAATATGATTGGTACTTGATTGAGAATCTCAGAATGCTTAAGCAATGTTTTCTTTTCGAGATATTTCAGGTGCTTTTACTTATCTAGGTAGGCAATAGGTGACTTGTCACCTGCAACAGAAATTCAAGATAGTTTCTTACATGCACCAAGCTTCCGTTCCCTTTATGATAGTTTTGAAGGTTTTCACTTGTGCAGCCAACTTAAAAACTTGTCCATATTTTTTCTACTTTGCACTATATTATGAAATAGGTTTGCTTTATTATATTTTAAAAAATATATTTAAGATTCAAATATCAAAAAAGATTCTTGTACTAAATTGCCTTTGTAATATGATAATGTATTAGTACAAACTAATAAAATATATACTATATTAAAATATATATATTTAAGGACACATTTGGCAGCACATGCTCTTGAAAAGTAAATAAAACTCATTTTAAACAGAAAACACCTTCATATTGTCTTATAGTTACCATGGTGTTTATGAGGACTCAGAGAATGTTTAGTGTTGAAAGGTACTTAACTGGAAATCTAAGCAAATCCTTTATTATAGCAACATGAAAATTAGACCTGTGATAATAAGGGTCAAACAATATTTCTAAGCACTTTATGTCCACTTTTCACTTAAACTTTGAAACCCAGGACATATACTAAACATGTTTTTGAGAAAATCAGACCTCCAATTGGGTAGGGCACTAGAGCATCCAGATAAAGTCCTGTACACTATTTAAGGTATAAATGTAATGATTAGAAAACAAAGGAAACAAACTCTAGTACAAACTTGTTTTAAATGATAAATTGGATTTTACTGTCATAGCTTATTTAAAATACTTGGAACCCTAGAAACTCTGAAGAATTTAAATTCCAACATTTAAAATGGGGTTCTGTACAGTCAGGATAAACTGGTAAGTTTTAGGTAAGTTAGTTAATGTAGAAGAATTACGAACTAGTGGCAGGTTGGAATGGTAGGCACATATGGGAGGAGAACTACACTGATCTTCAGAATGACTCCTTGGGGCACCTCGCAAAGGTTAAAAATGGATTGAGGAGCCTAGTGTGACCTCAGAGGACAGTTTTAAAAACATCTAAATACTGTCCTGAGAATTTTTAGAAACCAAAACTTGGCTTTGGCACCTACAGTATGTTTTAATTTTGATATTTCTGATCCATAATATATGATGCTTTGAGTTACCAGAAATTGAATATGGATTTTAGTAATCTATTCTTTCTCTGTCTGCCCCCCTAGATGACTATAGCCTGTATTTTCCAGAAGCCTAGGTGAAACTAGGTTATAATCTAATAGTTTTGTCCAGCTCTTTAACCCATGATCTTGGCCTTATCATATGTTCATATGTCTGAGAAAAAATATAAAACTTGTAACTTTTAAAGTGTGGCATATTTCTAATTAAAATTGGTTACAATTTTAAAGTTCTAGTGTCATCTTTTAAAAATAATGCTAATGCTAAAACAAAGCCCACAAATAAAAAGCGGTATTTTTTCCTGCTAAATTTCTTTCAGAGTGGTATCAAACAGGACAGCTGGACTGCTGACTCCTCAAATTAACAAGAGTGTGTGAGAAGGAAAGACCATATGTCCTTTAGAACCATACATTAGTCTGATTTTGACACAATTCTCAAACTAAAGAGAGAAAAAAAATGCAGTGCTTTAGTCGGTATGCTGCACTTATATTTGTATAGTGAGATTTATTATTTTATTCATTTTATCTTCATCCTCCTTTGCAAAGATAATTAGTAGCTTCAAAACTGCCCGTTTCACCAGAAATTAAAGATCATGTTACTTTAACCTTCATTGGCTTCTACACTCTATAATCTACTTTCCTCTTATCTATCATCTTAAATGTTGGTGTTCTTGCAATGGGGCACCACATTAAATCCATTTGGGGATCTTCAGGCCATTCCCATAGATGCAGCAGAGAGAAAACTAAAGCGATCAGGCTTTAGAGTCAGGCTTGAGTTCAAATCCTGCTTCTCTACTCACCAGCTATGTGATGTTGGATAAGATAGACTGGTTTGAGTCTGTTAAATTTAATTATGTATGAGGGGATGCAATGGAGGGTAAATCAATTCAAAAGTTACCTCTTAGGGTAAAAGTTATTTTCAAAACTACTATAGTAATCTCTTTGAATATATATGTTGTTAAAATACATGCTTTTGTGCTAAAACACTATTCTGTTACTCTTAAGCAAACTAAAAATTAAGAGCCACTATGACAAACTGTAGGAAAGAAGCTAAAGTAGATTTGTAGGCATTGAAAGTATTCTTTCTTTACCTTTTAAGACAATATGGGTGTAAAGGAATGAACAATTATAAAGTGTTCCTGCATGTTTTTGTTTTTTAAATAAACATATGTACTTTTAATTGATTTCAGAGAAGGGAGAGGGAGAGAGAGAAATATCAATGAGAATCATTGATCAGCTGCCTCCTGCACATCCCCTACCAGGAATCAAGTCTGTAACCCGAGCATTTGCTCTGACCTGCAATGGAACTGTGACCTCCTGGTTCATAGGTTGATGCTCAACTATTGAGCCACATTGGCCGGGTTCACTCTGTTTTATTAATAAGCCTCTATAACTTTAATACATGTCAGTAGGCTATTATTATTCCTAAGTATCTAATTTAAGGACAACACTGTAATGGTATAACAGTAAGAGTCAGTGAAATTCACTGAGCTTTTACATATGCTAAAGACTGGTCTAATGGCTTTACCATGAATTCTCTTATTTAATAAACTAATACTATTATAAGCTTTATTTTACCAATGAAACTGAGGCCTGAAAATTAATTTGTTTAAACCAATAATCTTTCTCCAGATCCTTCTCTTAGACACTACACTATACTCTGATCTCTTTTTACCACCAAGCCTACCACCATCTGCCATCTTTCCACATCCTTCTTAAGTTATGTCCATTTGTGTAGCTTAAACTATTGTAGCACTGACTCTCTAGGCCTCCAGTTCTTTTTCCTTTCTTATTGGACTTCCACACTCAGTGGGGCTGAACCTCATTCATGGTCTTTACCTTCCCTCCTAACCTGTTTCTCCTGTGTTCCCAACTTGCACTAATACCTGCAACCATTCATCAAACATGTTAGCTTGAAACCTCATTCATGGTCTTTACCCTTCCCTCCTAACCTGTTTCTCCTGTGTTCCCAACATGCACTAATACCTGCAACCATTCACTCAAACACGTTAGCTTGAAACCTCATTCATGGTCTTTACCCTTCCCTCCTAACCTGTTTCTCCTGTGTTCCCAACTTGCACTAATACCTGCAACCATTCACTCAAACATGTTAGCTTGAAATCTGTCAAAAGGTGTAGGGGGCCATGGGGATTGGTGATGGGAGGTTTAAATCTGAACTTCAAACTCAGAGGCATGTTGGTCAAGGCTGAGCGTGAACTGGCCTCCACCTTGTCAGTCCCACCACAGTACATACACTGAGTTTTGTTTTGTTTTGTTTTGTGTTTATACTCCTCACCCTAGAATGTTTTCATTGATTTTCAGAGAGCAGGGAAGGTGGGTAGGGAGACAGAGAAAAACAGTGATCAATTGCCTCTTGCACATACTTCAACTGGGGATCAAACCAGCAACTTAAGTATGTGCCCTAGCTGGGACTTAAACCCGCAACCTTTTGATATATGGGATGATGCTCCAACCAATTGAGCCACCCAGCCAGAACTGGGCTTTTTATTACTTTTTTTTTTAATGCTTCTTTCTTTGAACGTATTTTTCACTTTGTCTAGAACACCCTCCCCTTGCTACATAACCAGCTCTCTTCAGAGAGAACCCCCACTCATCTTTCTGGGACTAGTCGCAATGTCGTGTAGTAATTCTTAAGAGATCAGCCACTGTCACCTATTGTGAGCCAAGTCACTCATGGTTTTGGTTTCGTAAGGCACAGTAGATATGCTTTTATTAAATTGAAACTATGGGATAGATACAGAGGCAGTAAAGCATCAGACAGACTGTGAAATTATAGCAGGAAGATTAAGGAGAGGTGGGGTAGATAAGAGATCAATCTAAGGACTTGTATGCATGCATATAAGCATAACCAATGAACATAGACACTGCGGGGTTGGGGTATGTCTGGGAGGGATGGGGGGCAACGGGGAGATATGTATACATGTAACACAATAAAAAAATTATAATGATCACCAAAAAAAATTGAAACTATGTTTAATTGTACCTATTTACTTGTGTTTCTCCTCCATCTTACCTCCCCCAAATTCCTCAAGGAGAGGAACTGGTTTTTATCCACTGCATCTCCCTCATTTAGCTGTGGCTGGCACATTTCAGGCGTTTAGTAACTTTGTTGAAAGAAAAAATCTGTTTGTATAGGCACGCATGATCCCAAATTCTCCTTCTTATGTTTCATTTATTTTCTACTCTGAAAGAATAATTGTCATCACCGAAACAGCCCCCTTTTCAATTCCAGTGTTTACATCCAAAGCTTAATACCAGATATATAGCCATTAACTTTATTTTTTATGTTCAGTAATCATTTTGTTAATGTGTACTTTGTTTTGATCAATTTTCACCAATTGTAACAACTTAATCCAGAATATTTTTTAAGTTTTTCATTTACATTTATAAACATTTTTTTGTAGAAGTATGATAGGATAATTAAAAAGTGTTCAAGGATGAAAATATATTAAAATAGAATTAAGTGGAATGGAAATAAGAGGTCTCAGGAGAAAATGTAAAATAATCTAGCTAAAAAAGAAATTCTTCCATTAAAAAAATTAATGGATGATGGTAGCTATCAAATTACTCTAATACTTAGATTATACTGGGTATACTTTTAAAAAACTGATATAAAAGTTATTTTTAAATATGCTGGAAATTATATCCTTTAGAACTAAACTTATAACAAATTTATGTCAATTTAGAAATATGTAAAAGAGTAGTTACCTACTTTTTCAAAAATCTGTGGGGGTTATAGAAGCATGAAACTTGAAGGTCATTGATCCATAGTTTCAAGCTTCAGAAGCATGCTTTAGTGCTTCTGTCTAGCCCCACACCTGTAGTTTAGTTTGATTACAAAACTAAATCACCCTAGAGATTTTTAACTTATCCATTCTCTAGAAATTATAAACTAAAAGAACCAGGGGGGGAAAGAAAGCAGATTATTTTCTAATCATCCAGACCAAGAGCTTCAAAAAATGATTGAAACTGCATTCTCTGTAAGCAGTAAAAGTTTAGGTTCTATTAGTGTAAGAGTTTTATTTCTGCAGTTTCATGTTTTAAAAGGCCTTGACAGTCAATTTTAACCAGTTAACTACCACACATCCAAAATGGTATGATATTGGAATTTCTTCCATATGTGCTGGGATGTTTATGAATTTAAGTTACCATAATTTTCTTTACAAGCCCAGAGATGTCACTAACAAGTCTGATTTTAAAATTGGGCGACCAGAGTTGATATGCGAGGTTTGCAGCTATAGACATGCGTGGCACGTGGGGAAAGTCTGCCACTTGCTTCCAAAGACGCTTACAATGTACAAAGGGTTAAAGTCTGGCGTGGTGTTCCATATGAGTCCATTGTATGGCTATTCCATAATGTAACCTTTGACATACTGGTGAACATTTATCCATTTATCCATTACTGAACATTCTATCAATGCAGTGTTTCTTTAGGGCTCTTTACTTTTAGAATGTTTGGGTCAAAGAAAACGTACATATTTAGTTTTCATAAATACTACAAAATATTGATAGCTACTATAAAATATCCTCCTAAAAGAAATCTACCAACAAACCCACCAAACAGAGCACACCCATTTCTCTAACTGTAGATACTATCAGGCTTTTGATTTTTTTTTTTGCAAAAGACATAACATACACACCAAAATCAGAACGATTCTTACCTTAATGAGGCTGTAGTGATCTTCCTATTTAAATTGCAATGTATGGCCCTCAGCATTCCTAAATACCTTTACATTAATTTTTCTATGTCAAGCACCATTCTCCTAGCATTGTATTATTTCTCTCCCCTTACTCTAGTCTGCAAACTCCAAAAGGGCAAAGTTTTTGGGTTTTTTGCCTCTTTTGTTCACTAATTACTAGTGCCTGGCACACGGTAGACAGATAATTATTAAATGACGTGGCAGTTCTATGATAAACATGGATTTCAGTCATAGCTGGCGTGTTTTTCTTTGGCCCCTCTGTCTCTGATGTTACATCTTCCCCAAGAGAAAGTACCCCTAGAGCAGCCCCAGCTTCTTAGGCCATGTCCACCTGACGGAACCCCCAGGTTTGGCTATTAGCAGGCCGTCTGGAGAAAGTTAATGCTCCTTCCTACTCCTGACTCCCTGGGCAGTGGGTTATCCAGATGGTGCAGCTTTGCCGATGTGGCCAGCCAGCCACCGCCATGCTTATTTTAGCCCTTCCCTTCCTGTTTCCCTCCTGCCAATGCCTAAGGGGACAGGGGACCGAGGAACAAGTACCAGCCCTCGTAAAGCATTCCCCCCAGGCAAGTGATGGCACCAATCTTCCCCACGCTGGGCCTTTGACCCCACACCCTTCCCCATAGCAACGGCAGCTTCGTCAAACTGAGAATAAAGTTTGGTGGAGCACCAAGTTTCGCTGTTTTCCTCCTGCCAGAATTTGGATATGAAAGTATATGCCAAAGAAAGCAAAGGACGGTGATTGAACTTCGGGTGGCTAGCATTGCTAATCTATAAAACAGCCAATAAGAGTTAGGTATTGTTCACCCACCAGTTTAGCATTTTGATAAAAGTTTGGTGACAAAATGTCTAGCTTTTTTGTATTTCCTTCACATTTATCAACATCAGTAGAGTATATTCTCCCTTTCAGTAGCGTATCATGTCATATTAGGCCCAAATAAGGACCTAGTGAACATTTTCATTGATATCTGTAATAATATGTAATATAATGTTATAGTCAGGCTAATCAGGTATCTAGTGTTATTAGCCTTCAACATTAATCCACGGGGGCGGGGAGGAGTGGGCAGGGATGATTACTAGGTACTGTACCTGCCACTGGCAGGCTGAAGTGCAAGGAAAGAATGTGGCAGGAAGAAGTGTGTATTCTAAGGAAATCGCATATGCAGTTATCTCAGAGTTGCTTGCTTTATTCTCTAGTCCAGTGGTCGGCAAACCAAGGCTCATAAGCCGCATGCAGCTCTTTGGCCCTTTGAGTGTGGCTCTCCACAAAATTCCATGTGCAGGCGTGCATGTACAGTGCGATTGAAGGAGTACCCTAATTAACGGTGTACCTACCTATAAAGTTTAAAAAATTTGGCTCGCAAAAGGAATTTCAATCGTTGTACTGTTGATACTTGGCTCTGTTGACTAATGAGTTTGCCGACCACTGCTCTAGTCTATTCCCCATTTCATTTCACTCCCAGAAAGAGCAGCTTAGATATTCTGGAATAGGAATTTGAGTGAGGAGAAGAGGCTTGGTGAATGAAGAGTAGAAAGCTTTTATCAGGAATGTCCAAGTAGTAGTGGAGTGGGAATAACTAAGCAGCTTCATTTGATTACAACTCATTTGCAGTGGGCGGTTAAGGCAGGCACCAGGCCAGCATCGCTTTATAAATAATAAATCTTCTGTGGTGGTGTTGTGAAAGACGCATGGTTAAGGTTGCATCAGCGTCGGTGTGGTGAAATATCACAAAAAGGGTGGGACTGTCTGGAGAATCACCTGTTTAGAAAGGGATCAGGCTACAAATTACATCCAGAACCTCTCGAATATACAGCATAGCTATAATCTGGGATGTAACTGTGGAAACAAAAGTCATCAGCCAGAGATGGCATATATGCTGAGATATTCACAAAATACTCATGTAAGGGTATTCACTAGTATTTAGCATACAGTATTTCTGATTGAGGAAAATAGTAAACTGAAAGCATACCTCATATCTGTTCTTCAAGAGCCAGTTTCACCCGTTTGCTACTTTCTTACAACTTGAAAGTGTGCAAAAGCCAGTATCTGATCCTTAGGATGCCTTTTGCCATTATAGCAAGAGGATTAAAGTAGAACCAGCTATTGAGAGAAGTGAGAACGTTAGGAAATGTTTACCTCCTACCTCATCCTTTCCCTAATTACCTCTTACCTCCTTCTAATGGTCATGTTATTTACGTCACCCATCACTCAGGGAAGATGCTATCAGTGAACCAAGATGGCTGCACAAATGTGCTGTTTTCCTCAGCTGACACCTACTAGATAACTATCTTTGTCTAAACAAGCGCCCATTTTTCTGCCAATTTTTCACTAGGAGGTAAACTTAGAATATGCAGTCTTCTAATTAAACTATTGACCAGTGAAAGTTGACAAGATCTAGATGCTTATATGAACTAGCTCGACCTTGTTTCATTTACAAGATCCAAGGAAATTAAGGGGAAAATTAAACGAGGATAGGTAGTTTATAGGAATTTGATTTTACTTCTTAAGTTACAATGGAAATGTCTCAAGCAATATGTTGGGAAGTCATTCTTGACTAAAACTAATAATTGATTTCTTCTTGAAGGAAAAACTATATCCAGCAATTCAGATATGGCAGAAGTGAAGTCCATGTTCCGGGAAGTTCTTCCAAAACAAGGTATTTAAATCACAATTACTTAAGTGACATACTAGGAACATAAAAAGTAATAGGCAGTGTCACATAGTAGGCTCAATAACTAAGACTCTAAAACTACTGTGTCCCACATTTCCTGTCCATCAATTGCTTTATTTTTCCCAGTAAAATGACGACAAATGAAGCAGTTTCTTAAACCTAGAAAGCCTGTTATATTCAAGATTGCAGGTTACAACCAAAATTCTTAATGAAAAGAACATAGTCTATATCTATAAAAGCTTAAGCGACCATTACTACCAAATGACTGGAACAACCAGTTGACCAGTTGCTGTGACACACACTGACCACCGGGGGGCACTCAATGCAGGAGCTGCCCCCTGGTGGTCAGTGCACTGCCACGCCAGCTCCTCACAGCCCCTCCCCCGTCTGGCCAGCTCCCATCGGCCTGATGCTAAATCATTCGTAGAGACCTGCTTCTGGGCCGAGGTTTCATACGTAGCAGAGCAGCTCCCTGTGATCTATTGAAAGTCAGCTCTCGACACAAGGATCTGTCTCGATCCCGTGCTCTCCCTTCCCCAGGGCTGCCCACCTGCCCTGGTGGCAGAAGCAAGTGAAAGAGGAAGGCGGGAGGCCGGGTGCCAACAGTGGCGTCGGTGTCCATTCCTTCCACACTGGCCTGGCGACCGTCGCCTCCTCTAATCCCAACTGGGGCCTCTGGGCCACGGGCTAGGATAGGGAGCCAGGGGTGGGTGGCGCAGACGTGGAAGGGGGCCGAGGGCTGGTTCCCTCCTCAAGGCCAGTGGCCAACCTCCCTCGGTCCCTCCCCCCCACCTTTGTGCACAAATTTGTGCATTGGGCCTCTATTATTAAATAAGGTAAACAAAACAAAACAAAACAAACACACCTAAATAGTAAGAAATGCTTAAGTTTTCAGAGAAACACTCAGGAATTATTGGTGTTAAATGAATGCCATACTTCACTTTGTAAGTATCTTTAGGCACTATGCATTTCTTCCAAATCTTTTCAACTAAACATTTGACACAAAAAGTTGTGTCTTATATAACTTAGAATCTTAACTATAAAGTTTGAAACTTGTCTTCCTCATGAACTCACTAGCATTAAATGCTTTTATGTTTATAAAATTTAGAAATGTTACAGGGATAGATTATGAGAACAAGAGATTTTCATTAATAATGATTTGTTTTTAGACCTTCATTCTAACTGCAAATCCAAACTGCCAAACAACTGGATTATCTCAAATTCTTCCTTCTTTTTAAACTTAGGGCAATTGTCCGTGGAAGATATAACTACAATGGTGCTGTGTAAACCCAAACTTTTACCCTTAAAATCTCTGACTATGGAAAAACTGGAGAAAATGCAGCAAGCAGCCCAAGAAACAATTCGCCAGCAAGAAATGGCAGCAAAGGACCGACAGCAAATGACTCACTGAATAACTTGTCACTTTCTAGCTGTTACCAGTAGCTAGAAAATAATCCACCTGTATGCTGAAAGTAGTATTAATAACACTGACATTCATATAGATAATATAAAATACCCAAGAGACTAATGAAACTTGTATGGTTTGTAATGAATATAAGCCATTAATAAAACTAACCCAAATTTTGTGTGTTTTTTACTCAAGTTTTCAGAACTACCAACTAAGTATTTACCATTACTATTACATGGATAACATTCTTAGGCGTGAGTGACTAAATACAACTTTTATATTCAGAGAATTTTTAATGTTTATTCAAAATTGAATTTAGAGATACATTCTAATCTTGCATTAAGTTTTCATGATGGGCTTTTACATTACCTAATTTTTAATACTTTTTATGAATTTGGTGTGACATAACATGTTTAAGGCTATTTTGCCTTCAACAGATTCTACTAGTCAAGATAAACTCTATTTCTTAAAATAAACTTAAGAAACCCTCACCTGAGCTTTTAATTATACTACTAATTTCAAGGACTTAATGAAATAATAGCTACCTTTATCATCCAGGTATCAAAACCCTAGAAATGGAAAATAACGTGGATTTAAAAGAACCCATGAGATAAACATGAAATTCAACCTGTGTTAGTCCTAAAAGAGTGTACAATCTGTAATATAATATATTCCTAGCGGTTCTCAACTTGTGGAGCCTAAGACCATCAGAAAACACAGATATTTACATTATAATTCATTAACAGTAGCAAAATTACAGTTATGAAGTAGCAATGAAAATAATTTTATGGTTCGGGGTCACCACAACATGAGCAACTAACTGTATTAAAAGGACGCAGCATTAGAGAGGTTGAGAACCACTGCCTAAAGGCCTTCCTACATAATTAAGGCTCTGCAAAAGAAGTTAGAAATGTGTGATCATTCTTCAGATAATTACTTATTGGTAGCTACTATACTCCCAGATACGGAATAAATGTAAAACTTTGGGTCTCTTGAAGAATATTTTGAGACATTATTTGGTAAGAGAGAACTTAACTACAGGCCTGGCTGGCTCCGAAGGGTCTCACGTTCAATTCCCAGTCAAGGGCATGTACCTGTGTTGCAAATTCAATCCCCAGACCATAGTAGGTTAGGGTGTGTTTGGGAGGCAACCAATTAATGTTTCTCTTCTCTTTTCTCTTTTGCTAATCTCTTCCACTATCTCAAAAATAAAATAAATAAATGGAAAGAATATCCTTGAGTGAGGATTAACCAAAAAAAAAAGAGGATGACAGGTAATACATATTTTAGAAATTTCATTAGGCTATAGATAAAAACTTTTTAGAAGTGTTCATGCATTTCCTAAGTATAATAGTAAAAGAAATTATTACTATTGTACTTTTGGTATAAAAGTTTGTAAGCAAGTTTAAATTAACTAGGTTCAAATGCACTATCTTACATGTTTCTGCTATGTGAATAAAAGTATTTTTAAAAACCTAAAATAAATGTACTCCCAATAAAGAATCAACACTGTTTCACATGTTTTATTTTGTCATACATTCTTCTAGAACCGGGTTCATTTTTCCAGTTTTGTAGAAAAATAAATGTTCCAGCCACCATTTACTTAACTGTCTAGTCTTTAAGACCAATCAGTATGTTCCCTGGAAAGATGAATAAGTCTCCTAACACATTTTCTTAAAATTCTTTAAGACAAAGAAATAACTTTTTTTTTTTACTCCCAAAGCACAGTATTTCAACAGCAGCAGCCAAAGTGGGGTTTTAGCAGCTTAACTTTACCCCCTAAATAAAGCTTTGTATAAACCAGTGATTTTACTACAAAAACACTGTCCTTGAAAAAAAGGAATAGCAATCTGACATCAATGCAAAACTTGGAATGATTAGGTCATAAACATGGCACTTACAAAAGGTAGCTTATGAGAACATTCCACTTAAGAAGTGGTTACTTTTCTGTCCCTCCTTTACACCATCAAAAAAAAAAAAAAAAAGGAAATAATTCCTTTAAAAATTCCCCTTAAATTTAAGTCTATAAAATTTCAGAAATGCCTTGTACCCAAAACAAGTGTTTAAAAACAAACAAACAAAAAAACCAACTGTGCTAACAACTCTTACAATTCAGATACATATATATATTTTTTTTTTCTTATAACATCTAAGACTGCAAGAGTTCTTATATTCAGTAGCTCTCTGGTTTAAGACGACCTCCATCTCCTTCACTTACAAAACGTTTTCTGCCCCTGTAATGCAAAGAACATAAACATGAAAACATACAAATTCTGACTACAGTCAATTTTAAACAACTTAAAACTTGATATTTCCTGGTTATTCATTAAGTTTTGAAAGTTTTTATTGTTTTTTTAAAAACTCAGTATGGCTCTAAAGCTTTTGTAAAACACCTTTCCGGCTATATTTTTCCTAGAATTCAATATCCTATTGAATAAAAGCTTAATTATTAAAATAAGTTCATTCTTCAAAGGGAGTCATGTTAAAAAATGTTAAAATATAGGACATTTCTTATTTAGAAATTTAATACTAATTTTTACTGTGTTATTAATATCATTTGAAAGCTAAACAGCCAAATAGGAAACAACAATATAATCTGGAATTATGCAAACTAGAATTATACAACCTATCAAAATAACCATGTTTAAATTATCTTTAATTTTTTTTTCAGATGTAAAATAGCCATAACCTGAACATGGAAAAATAAATTAATTCCACTCCATGCCTTTTGGGGATTCATGTTATTTATTTCAAGTGACCTTGCTCTGTACTGTAACCACAGTCTAGCTACATGTAGTAACAACAGCCTAGGAGAAATAATTGACCAGCAGCCTAAAGCAATAAGCAGAAAACAGAGCTTGGGCAGAATTAATCCTTATTCTCTCACCCTAAACCAACACACACAGGCACTTGAGACCACACACAAATGTGTACTTCACAAACTAAGCAAAGGGATGAGGACAAATAGTCAAAAGTTTAGGTATCTCTTCAGGTGACACTTGAAAGCAAGGCCATAACAGAAGTAACCGGTTAGACCTTGGAACAGAGGCTGAAACTTTTAAACAGCCAGTACCAGGTTGTTGACCCTTTTTCACACTAAGTCTAACTGTAAACTAGCTATATTTTCATGAACATAAAGGCATACACTGTAATATTAGGAGGCCAAGGTGGGGAACAAAACAGTAAGTTGCAAGAAGTCTTGCCAAAGTTGACAGTTTAACTGATGTATACCACTTGGCACATCAACACATAAAGAATGCCATCACCCACCAAGTAGAGATCTACATTTTCAAATATTTATCAAAGCCATTAAATTATATCTTCCACTGTTAGCTTTTCTTTCTCTCTTAATGGCTTCTATTTTCTACAATAAGGGACACTGCCAGGAAGTATTTCTGAGATTAACACAATATACTTAAATAAAAATACACAAACTTTCAAAATTTTTGATGGAAATTATAAAAACTTAAAATGTATGTAAAATAGACTCACAAAGATTAGCTATTACTAAAGAGTAGATCCTCTAGCACAAATATAAAGTAAGATCCAATTAGCCCCAATTCTCCATTCTATGAAGAGGCAAAAGAAAGCAATTTAAGAGTACAGGAATGATTACATCTTTGAAGCCAGAAAAGTCTGGATTGATCTTGGCCTCTACCATTTGTGACCTTAGAAAAGGTATATTACACCTCTGCCCTAAGACTCAATTTCTCATTGTTGATAACACTGATACTGAAATAGTTTTAAACTATTTAGAATAGAACTGCTCCATAAAATTTGACTTCCAGTGGTTTTATGAGTTTAAATTCATAAGGAGGCAAAATAAGCTTCACCCTTGTTTCTCCATAAACACAAAATAGATGATTTTTCAATCTTGAGTGACTCTAGGGAAGTGTTAGTATTATTTTTCTGACAACTGGAATGATGGAAAATTAGCTTAGCCTTCCAAGCATCTCAGTATTTTAAGTTGAAAAAAGTAATAAAAGTACCTTGAAGGACAAAGATCTCTGAGTTGTTTGGAAATTATTCCAGCCTGAAAACATTCTTCTACAAATCTCTCAAGCACAGAGTATGAATATGGGACATCCAGATTAATGTCCGGAATTTCATTATAAATTCTCTCATAACCCTAAAAAAATGAAATTGTATACAGAATTGTTAGCCCATATAAAATACATAATGCCATGCAATTCTTCACTATCATCAAGCTATTTTGAAGGCCAAATGTTTATATAATAAGACTAAAGTCAGGTCTGAACCTTGAAACAGATACATTTGTTATAGGATGTTTTGTTTAAAACTGTTCTCTCAAATGATCTTGAGGCAGACTGAAACATAAGACACATTTCTTTCCCATATACTTCTCTATATACAGGGATGGGCAAAAGTAGGTTTCCAGTTGTAGTATAAATAATACAATAATTAATAGTATAAGAATAAACTGTTTCTCATACAACTGTAAACCTACTTTTGCCCACCCCTGTACATTTACATTTTTTAAAAGGCAAGAAATTCACCAACACTTTAATAGAAATGCATCAATTTTAAATAGAAATAAAGTATCATTTGATAAATGAATGTTTCTTCTTAAATATAAAATAAAACTTATCTTAGAAATAGAACTCTTAAGAACATAAAAAAACCTTTCAAAAAATTCAAGAGATTCAAACATAAACACTATTTAAAAACAAACAAAAAACTATAGACATACTATGCTAAACATATCTAAAGGAAAATTTCATTAACAATTCTTTATCTTTATTCAATCATATATTCAAGATAAAAGTCTAAAAATTGTTCAAAATAATGTTATACTTACTCTTTTCATTTGGTCTAGAGTAATCGTAGAAGATTTCCAAAGGGATTTTAACAAATCCAAAATCATCTTAAATGTACTTTCTCCAGTTGACTCCAAAACCATTACAATGGCCTTAAAATTAAATGAAGGCATGAATGTATTTTTGATCATTAATTCATGTAAGAAACTGCTCTTAAATGTATTAGATTCCTTTAATCTTTAACTATAATTCTTACAAAAATTTAAAAATAATATTCTCCATTAACTTGTTTTTTAATCCTTACCCGAGGATGTTTTTCATTGATTTTCAAAAAAACAAGATGTGTTCTATTAAACAAGTATTATGTCACTGTAGCATAAAAAAAGAAACACAATACCCCTAACTGGTGTGGCTCAGTTTTTTTGGAGCATTGCCCCATGTGCACCAGAAGGTCTCAAGTTCAATTACTGGTCAGGGTACATACAGTACCTAGATTGCGGGTTTGATCCTCGGTCAGGGTATGTACAGGAAGCAACCGATCTATGTATCTCTCTCACATTGATGTTTCTCTTTCCCTTCCTTCTCTACAATCAATTTTTAAAAAAGGAATACAATAATTCTCTTTGAGATATCAAAGTAATCTTACTTCATACACAAGCTCATGGTGAAAATGAGGTACTTCCAGTTCCTTAAGGCAATGTTCAGCTTCAGATATGTCTCCAGAGAGTAAATACTCTTTCAGCAGCATAACAATCTGTTAAATTTAAAAATTGAGAGGTGTAAGAATTTCTGATTTTTTAAATAATTGTGCTTTGTCTAAGAATTTACTTACTCTCATCTCAATATATTACATGATGAAATAGTAGGTTACAAAACAGCTAAGAACCTATAGACTTGACATGTCACAATCATTAAAATTTTTTCATGCTCAGTAAATCTCCAATTTTCAATGGTTAATTATGAAGAAAATGAAGTGACTCAGAATGTCTTAATAATCACTGAGATTTATGAATAGACTTAAGACTTTCACGGCCCTAGTTGTAACCGTAATTCTTTAATGTTCCCTGTAAAACAAGGGATCTTAAATACCACTAGAGGGCACTAACTGAAAAGTCTCAAAATGAACTTTTGAAGTTGCACAAATTCTTCCTTTCATCAAGATGACCTTAATTTTGTACTGGGAGCCAAAAAACAAAATATCAGGGCTTTATTAGACAGGGTAAAGATTTCCATTTCCTTTTCTCTGAGGATTTGAAACCCATTACCTAAAATGGTCATCAGGCCAAAACCGGTTTGGCTCTGGATAGAGTATCAGCCTGTGGACTGAAGGGTCCCAGGTTCGATTCCAGTCAAAGGTATGTACCTTGGTTGTGGGCACATCCCAGTAGGGGGCATGCAGGAGGCAGCTGATGGATGCTTCTCTCTCATTGATGTTTCTAGCTCTCTATCCCTCTCCCTTCCTATCTGTAAAAAATCAATAAAGTATAAAGTATATTAATAAAAATAAAACGTTCATCAGTAATTCAGCTTCCAAAAATACATGATGCTGGTTAACTGAATAAAGTAATTTCAGTGTCTCTACTTCATATTTCACACTTCTACAACATATTTCACAAAAGGTAAAAATACAATTTGATTAACAGAATACATCCTGATAATTGCTATTATGCTTTAGAAAAGTAAATATTTATGTCATCTGAATCACAATTTCACTCTATAATCTAGTAATAATTCATAATTTATAATCTGAGACTATCCAGTTTCAAAATGCTCACATAAAAAAGATATTTTTTTTGGATTACTATAAAATTGCAATAGTATTTGAAAAAATTTAAATACCAACCTATGAAAAAGATTTCATGCATTCTTTTAAGGTTCATCCACAGCTTTCTTAATCATAAAAGTTCTTTTAACTTAACAGAGTCTAATTTTTAAGTCAAGGAAACCATACAAATTTAATAACAATTATATAATTATTGAACAACTACATAGCAAAGCCATATGAAGCCAAATATACAAAGATTATTCAATTTCCCATTTGCTGCTATAAGACTGAAGTTAATTTTTGTCCACAAAAATATCAGCTAGAGGGCATAGTTTATTTTCCTAGAATACGTAGAAATTAAGTTAAAGATAATAAACCAATGGTTACCTCTTTAACAAGGTGATTAACAGGCTTCTGCCCACCGCCGGAGCCCCACACGCTATCTCTGCGCTTCCCACCTTTGGACATACTCAGGAGCACAGTAGCCTTGTCCAGAGCAGCTCTATGAAACAAACAGTTTTGACATTGGACATGCTTCAGCTGGACCAAACCATGAATAAAGTGCGGGGTGGTGAGGGAAGATAGAATTCAAGCCTTCCTTCCCACCAGAGCAGCCATTCCACTATGACCTGGATTAGTCCTCAAAAATTAACATCTAGCCAAGACTGGTTTGGCTCAGTGGATAGAGCGTCGGCCTGCGGACTGAAAGGTCCCAGGTTCGATTCCGGTCGGGGGCATGTACCTTGCTTGCGGGCACATCTCTAGTGTGGGGTGTGCAGGAGGTGGCTGATCGATGTCTCTCTCTCATTGATGTTTCTGACTTTCTATCCCTTTCCCTTTCTCTCTGTGAAAAATCAATAAAATATATTAAAAAAAAAAATTAACATCTACACCTAAAAGAACCTAAGACATGGCTAAATCCAAATATAAGTTTCCACATAGTTTTTAAAAATCATATAGCCTAATTCCCAAATATCACATTTAGTTATATTAATTATACCAAAGAATAAGAGTGGAAAACATTTCTTAAGATTTCTATGACAGATAAAAATATAAAATAAAATTGAAATAGGGCTCCTTTGTTAATATTGTTCATCTTATTAGAATCCTATCTAATAAAAGAGCAATATGCAAACTGACCATCACTCCAACACACAGATGGCTGCCCCCATGTGGACACAAGATGGCCAGCAGGGAGGGACCAGGCCTGCAAGGGAGGGCAGTTGGGGGCAATCAAGCCTGCAGGGGAGGGCAGTTAGAGGTGATCAGGCTGACAGAGGAGGAAATTTGGAGGCAACCAGGCCTGCAGGGAAGGGCAGTTGGGGAGAACTCAGGCCTGCAGAGGAAGGCAGTTGCGGGGGAACAGTCCCACAGGGGAGGGCAGTGAGGGGCAATCAGGCTGGCAGGGGAGCAGTTAGACACCAATCAGGCTGGCAGGGGAGTGGTTATTAGGGGGTGATCAGGTTGGCAGGCAGAAGTGGTTAGGGACAATTGGGAAGGCAGGCAGGGACCAACCCTGCCACGACCAGGGGTCTCTGCCACTTCTGCCTTGGCCCCCACCTGCCCAGCTTTGTCAGGAAGGAAAGATGTCCAGAAGAATGTCTGGTCTAATTAGCGTATTATGTTTTTATTATATAGATGTTTGTATCTCTCTTTTCCTCTTCCTCCCTCTCTGAAATCAATTTTTTTAAATAAATAAAACCTAGAACTTCTGCTTTAGAGTAATGTTCTCTTCCTATTATATTAGGCCAACAATCTCTCAATTTTGTTTTAACAGTGGAGAATACAAACAAATGACAAATAGATGTCTACAATGTCTAATTAATTCATCTGTCGCTTCAATAGAATCCTGTGGAATGTTAAACTCATTTGAAATTTTAAGTAGGAAAATTAATTTACTTACCTAGCCTGTACACAATCTACAGTTCCTCTGTAACTATCGATATAGGTATTACATAAAATTCCATCTCCAACAGCTCTCGCAATAAATTGGCCCACCAACTATAAGGGGAAAAAAAGCTATATTAAAAAATCTAAAATAAACCTTTACAATCTCTAAATACATGAATGATGAAGACTGTTTGAACTACACAGTTAATACCAACAACCCTACATTGTAGGTATTTTTTAGAATGTTCAAAGAAAACCACATTTATTCAGCACCTAACTAGTTATGCTTGGCACACACTCCAACTTAACCTTCAAGTTAAATGTCATGGAGGGAGAGCACATCCATTTTGCTCACTACTGACTCCACAACTACTTACTTTGCACAATGCCTGAAACAAAGTATGTGATTAAGAATACTTGTTAAGTTAATGACTTAAAGTCAAGAGAAAAATAAGTGGGACTTGTGGGAAAAATAAATGGGACTAGGTTTTCTCAAAAGGAATTTATCTTATGTTGAAAAGCTGTGTAAAGATATTTGTCTCAAAGTATGTTTATGGCATTCATCTTATAAAAATTGGAAACTTCAGTGTCCAAAAAATTAAGATATGTTTACATGGTACATATATAAGATGGTACACTATGTGGCCACAGGGAAATTTATTTATATTTTATGCTGTAAAGGAAATCAAGTTTACAAATAGCATATTGAGTCCATTTTTTATTAAAACAAAAAATATAAGGATATACAAAATACATACACTTATACCCACAGAAAGTAAAATGGAACATTTAGCATCAAAATATAAACAGTGACTATTTTTCTTCATTTTGCCTTTTTATTTTTTAAAATTCCATAATGAATATGAATTTATATAATCATTTTTTTCCAAGTATAGTTCTGATACTTTATTTATTTATTAAAAAACATATATTTTTATTGATTTCAGAG
The DNA here is from genome assembly GCA_004026805.1 of Lasiurus borealis. Taxonomy (NCBI): domain Eukaryota; kingdom Metazoa; phylum Chordata; class Mammalia; order Chiroptera; family Vespertilionidae; genus Lasiurus; species Lasiurus borealis. The sequence goes on from PVJN01018948.1 coordinate 23,650, forward strand.
AGGAAGGGAGAGTGAGAGATAGAGAAATATCAATGATGAGAATAATTGACCGGCTGCCTCATGCATGTCCCTACCAGGGACCGAGCCCATAATCCAGGCATGTGCCCTTGACCGGAACTGAACCCAGGACCCTTTAGTCCACAGGCCTATGCTCTATTCACTGAGCCAAAAACAACCAGAGGTGAGTAGTGATATTTTAAAACATCCATGTTTGAATGACAGCATTTAGAATTAACCTACCTATACTCTATTCCCAAGTTAATGTTTAAGTGCTCCTACTTTGATTTAAGACTTTGGTCAAGGAACCAGAAAAAAATTTCACACATTTTTTATTTCAAACCAGAAAGTCATGTTATAATGTCAGTATGTATGAAGTCTAATATAAGTATAAGCTTTGAGCCCTAGCTGGTTTGGCTCAATGGATAAGAACATTGTCAACCTGCAGACTGAAGAATCCCAGGTTCAATTGCGGTCAAGGGCACATGCATGGGTTGCAGGCTCAATCCCCAGTAGGGGGCGTGCAGGAGGCAATCGATAAATGATTCTCTCACTATTGATGTTTCTATCTTCACTCTCCCTTCTTCTCTGAAATCAATAAAAATGTATTTTAAAAATTATAAGGCATTGAGAAATCTAAATAGAAATATAAACCATGAATTTTCTAATCATTTCCCACAATGCTACAAAAGGAAACATCTTATTATTTTATACTAAATATTAATTAAGTAAATTTGATCCTCAATAATAATCTACATCTTCGAAAAATCCCAGCTCATAAAACATCTTAACTATGTATAAAAGAGAATTTACAAATAAGAAAAAAAGAGTATTAACAAAAATACTACACTACGCGGAAAATAAGATATAAAATTATAGTATGATAGTATGGTGCAAACCGGAAGAGGAGGAGGAGGGGGTGCAGGAGTGGGGAATAGCTCAGAGAAAATATACTAAAATGTTAAAGGGCTATTTTTGTGGGACAGGAAATATGGGCCACATTTTCCTCTTTCACCTAATACAATTTCCTAGCAGTGTGCATTATGTCTATACCTGGAAGGGTAGTAGAGGAAGACAATAAACAAGAAAAATAACACAAACCTGCGGTGCTCTAGGCGTATCCAATGCTAATTCAGGTAGATCTTTCAACAATTTATCAAATGATTTTTCTACATCATTTGTGCTCATTACTGTTCCACAAAGGTCAGAAAGAAGCTTAGATGTCATTTCTCTATGACTAGCCTTTCCCTCCAAAGCCAAGGATACTGCCAACACTGGTACTCCACTTTTCATTTCACCAAGATTTAAATCTCTTAGCATTTCCTATTAAAAAAACAGTATTTTAAATTTGAAAAATCAAGATTTTATATAGCCTTACCTCTCCTCATGTGGAAATAATCAGAGAGGCAGTCAAATTTTGAGGTGTAGAATAAATGTATCTTACTCTGCATATAAATTACATATTGACCCACTTTGTCAAGCTTTAACTGTTTGAACATCAGTGAACGCAAGAATGTGAACTACAGGCTTGGCCATGTAGTTCAGTAGATTAGAGCTTCATTCTGGCATGCCAAAGTTTCAGGTTCTACCCTGGATCAGGGCACATACAAGAACCAGCAAAGGAGTGCATAAATAGAACAAAAAATTGCTGTTATCTCTCTCTCTCAAAATCAATAAAAAAAAATGTGAATTAAATCTAAAATAGTTTATTAAACCACATAACATTACTAAGTTTGGTGTTAGGAGTTAACTAATATTCTCCCTTGTAATATATTAATATTCTAGGAATATTGCTTTGTAAGCACTTATGGAGAAATTCATTTCACATTATAATAAAATGTTTATACTCTGATTTTCTTCAGAACTTTCTCTTTGCACAAAAACTTACTTTATACTATCATATAAAGTTTAAAATGAGATCTTAAAGGATTGTTTTTAAGTGGGATTATTGTTTTAAATGTTGGGATAAAGTTAAAATTATATTTTACAAACTATCAATTTAAAAAATGTAATTATAAAAACATCGTGTTGTGTCATTTTTCAGGGAAGGAAATGCCACATAGCCCTCATCAGATCCCAAATAGGTAAGAATTAATCTAAATTTATGAAATTTTACTCCATTTCTTAGTTAAAAATTCATTTATACAAAATTCTTAAATTTATTCAGTGATCCAAGATCATTCTAGTTATGCTTTGCTTTTAATGGTGTTTTCTCTCCTAAATGAAATAAACTGCAAATGCAATTTTAAGCCTACCGCAACTTCATTAGTATCTCCATGCTCAAAATATTCCTGAATGATTGGTGTTAAAGTCTTCTCAAATGCTGTTTCATCCAAAGGCAAAACTACCGTTTCATAAACACAGTTTTCCTGGGAAGAGAAGGAGGAGAGTTATAAATTAAAAAACAAAATATTCAGATAAACTAAAATTGTTTGATAATTTTATATTTCAACTGGTTAGTAATCCCAGTTCTGGGAGAGAAGATAAGGTATATGCTTTGATCACTTATAGAAAAGTTTAATGGAGATACACAATGAAAAAAGACTGACCATAAGTTATTAATTATTAAAGTTGGTAAAGCTAGGAGATGAGTACAAGTAGGTTCATTTTACTATTCTACTATGTGATAAGTTAGAAATTTTTCAGTAAAAAGATAAATATATGTAAATTCATTAGAAAATCTGAAAATTTTATATTCGCAGCACTATCTTTAGAAGAAAGATCCATTATTTCAAAATTACCAAACTTAATATCTTAAACAGCAATAATAAAAGCCATTTAATACTTCTGTTTTTACTAATATTAAAAATTATTTATTCTTCTCAATTCTCATTACTATAGAAACTAAATTAACTCAAAAGAATTTACTGAAAAAACAATTTGATAATCTTAAGTAAATTTATGAAGATCTATTTTTTATTCACTTCAGAAACCAAAAGAAAATTATGCATATGCTAGAAGCCCAATGCACAAATTCATGCATAAGTGGGGACCCGCAGCCTGGCCGGCGATCAGGGCCAATCGGGACGGGCCAGCTAGGGGAGGGACCACAGGAGATTGGCCAGCTGCAGGAATACACTGACCACCAGGGGGCAGCTCCTGCATTGAATGTCTGCCCCCTGGTGGTCAGTGTGTCATCATAGCGACCTGCTGACCAGTCAGGTTAGGCTTTCATATATATGTATATTACTATCAGTTATCTTGTTTTTTTCCTAATTCAAAATTAATCTAACAGTCTGAAGGTACTGAGTAAATAAATGACTTATATGCATATAGTAAAGTGTGTCTATATACATATAGTCATAAATTACACATACACACATTAGTATATATAATCATATACATATGATTTGACAGTTATAGATTCTAAACACAGACATAGAACATATGACTTGATAAACATATGAGTACATCACAAACATGAGATCAAAAAAAATGTGTAAGGATTTAAATATATATTAAAAAAAGCAAAAACTATAGATACCTGGTCATCATCATAGTTAGGATCTTTCACATCCACTTCCTCCACATCATATACCTGCCCGGGTGTACCCCAAACACCTTTGCCTCCTGCACCACCTGAAGTTTTATTGAAAAAAACAAAGAGAAATCTGAAATAACTCTAGATGTTCAGATGTTAATTAAAAATAATAGCTGTCCAGCCGATGTGCTCAGTGGGTGAGCACTGACCCCATGCACCAAGAGGTCGCTAGTTCAATTACCAGTCAAGGCATATACTGGGGATGGGACTCAATCCCCAATAGGGGGCATGCAGGAGGCAACTGATTGATGTTTCTCTCTCTCTCCCTATTCTCTTTCTTTTTTAAAATAAATAAACAAACAAACAAACAAACAAACAAATAAATAAATAAAACATATCTTAAATAACAGCTAAAAAACTATTTTATTTTTTCCAGTTGAGACTTATATTTTAAACCTCTTTTTATTCTGATCACTGCTTTTTCAATAAAGATTAGGTATTTTATAATCTACTTAGAAACATCAAGTTGAAATAGTTCATAAAGTTAAAACTAAAAAAGCAGCTGCTTTAAAATAAAAGCAAAACAAACAAAAAGATCACACAAAACATAGCTATTCTGGGGACCTCAAAGAAGGTGACATTTCAATTTAGCTCTAAATTTTATTTGGCATTTCTAGAGATCAACACAAAAAGAAATTATATTGAGTTAGTACCATGTGGCATAGAAAACTCAATAAGGAAAAAATTAACAAAGAAACACCAAGACAACCATCATGTTTTAAAGTTAAATACTCTTTAGATATAAAAGTACATATTAAACTATACCTTGCAACTAGCAATATTACAAATAATTGCTTTTTAAGCATTAAGAGCACTAATAATTATTTCTCTCTATTTCTATATACAAGCAGATCAGTAGAAATTTAACAGATGCAATTTTCAAAGATGCTTTTCTACATCAACTTACTGAAATATTTTTATAAGGCTCAATATGTTGAATAATTTTAAAGAAGCTTACAGTATCACCAATATTTTAGACGTTTTTATCTTATATCCAGAGTATAATAATCCTTGTCACCAGAGCAAAACAGAATCTAAGAATTAGTTTCTATTTTGATCCAACCAATGGCTAGAGAGCCATTCAACAAGGGAACTATTTTGGACAAATGACAAAAACATTTTGCAAGAACCCTAGGCTATAAGTTTAAGTTCCCACCATTCAGATGTTAGCAAAATCACCAAACTGTATCAAAATCATACCATAGACAAAAGAGGACAGACCATCCCCCTCCCCAAAATCAATAAATATTTTAAGTACAGTATCTATATAGCTAGTCACTACTCCAAGCACTAGAGATATAGCAGAGAAACAGATAATTCTACTCCAATATCCAAGATGAATAGAGCGTAAAACTAAAGGGAACTCGAAAGGTCTATGAAATCATTAAAATGCTGTGAATAATATTACCAAATATACACGTGTCATGTATTCTTCACAATGACCACAATCTGATTCATCGGACCAGGGGTGGAAAATACACAGCTCTCCGGCTGTATAATTTGTTCTGGTCCTGCCAAGGCAGTAGGTGTGAGTTCATTAAATGTCTGACCAAATATAGCGAGCTAATTTTTAAGTTGATAATTTTGTAAATAGCCAAATGGCCCTTGGCAGAAAAAGGGTTCCCCACCCTGCCTTAGACAACAGACATTATGAATTTCCTGACCTTGTTTCTTTCAAGCAAAGTTAGAGAGAATATGCGTAATTCATAACTGTGAAAAGCGACAATGTATAATTTGCTGGAAATAATAAAAGTTCTGATTAAAAAAAAAACCTAAATCTATTAAAACATGAAAAATGAAAATGCCTCAATTTAGAAAGTGGTATGACCCTCGGTTTAGTACTCTGTAAGAAATATATACAAAGCCAAATCTTATGTCATCATTGTTTAAATATCTCTCATTTGTAGAACAAGAAACTGTAGTACAGAAACCGGCAGTATTTTTTCCACGTGTGTCTCTGGGTGCGGTATGTACCAACCTTTCTTTGGTAGTCCCCGTCCTTTCCCAGATCTGGAGCGCCTGTCTAGCAACCTTCCCTTTGGGCTGGTTGGTACAGTCACTCCACTCCTAACGGCTTCGCTTCCATTATCACTAACTGAATCGCCTCTGCCAGAGTCCCGGGAGGAGTTTTTCCGTAGGCGCCTTTTTGCCTTGGCATTAATTTTAGCTTCATTAATGGAGGATGCTGAAATCCAATTTCCATTTATTTCATTCTTTATCTCCTCAGTCCCAGCATTTTCTTCATCGCCAGAAAACAGAGAGTCACTCAAGTTATCAGGATCTTAGGGAGGAAAATAAAGGAAGTAAGTATTTTAACCATCTACTGCTATACTAACTACTAGCAGCCGGATGCTCGAAATTCGTGCAAGAGTAGGCCTTCCTTCCTCTGGCTGCTGGCACCTGTTACCCTCTGGAACCCGGGACCTGGGCAGCCCCAGCTTCATCCAGAAGCTCTTCCAGAAAGACGTCCAGTCTAATCAGCACATTACACTTTTATTAATATAGATAGTCATAACTTATGTTAGGTTGAATCACATGAAATTACCACCTCTGTAGGTCACTCATGGTCACATATTGGCAATTTCTTACAGTTCAATCTAAATGACAAAAGGGTTGCTTTTTACATTATCAAGAAAAGTAAACTAAGGCATTGAATATAAATGAGCAAAGTTTACTAAAAGCATGCTATTTCATGCTACACCATATATCTTAATATAAACATCAAATATAAAACCTTTAGACTTTGGTGAGATAAGAGAGCTAAGCAGCTGAAGATAGAAGACTAAGGATCTTGAAAGAAAAGATAAACTAATATGTACAGAATGCATAATATTATTTATCAGGCACTGTGTTGGCACCCTGTCATTTACCCACAAGTGTGAGAGCAATTTACTACATCATTGATACAGTTAAGAAAGCTAAGACTAAAATTATTTAAATAAGTTGCCGAACATCTCATGATTGATTACAGATACACAGGAAATATTACTAATCTGGCAAGTAAGTGATCACATATGATTATTGAGTTGAACTGTTCATCGCTTTCAAAGATAAAGCTTGCTTTCAAAGCCATCATCTAAAGTCTTAATTCATCTCTCCAAACTTGACCCATATTACTAAGCCACCCTCTGAAAATCTTCCTGCCTATCTACTAATAAGATTTGTACATTACCCCATGAAAGATAGCAACACATCTGGATTTCCCAGTGGTCTTCTGTTTAGAATGTCATCCTCACTGCTCTTTCCATTACAATCCTTGAGGATATAGGTCAAGTATTACTTCCTCTGTAAAAACTTTCCTCGCACTTCTAGCCACAATGACACTGATGCTCTTTTCACTCATTAACCACATCACCAAAATCACTTTATTTTTATATTAGCAGTCCTGCTTTTCCAAATAAGCCATAAGCTTCAAAAGAGAAACTGTACTTCTTGGTATCCTCAGCACCTAGCAGAGCATCCTTCACACTCTCAACTCAATGTCTGTGCAGATCAAATGAGCCAGGCAGTCAGCTTTGCTCTGAAAACTCTGTAAGTCAGAAAACCACTAAATCAGTTACCCATAAACCAGAGGTTGGTTTGTTTGTTTGTTTGTTTGTTTTCCACTTAGGCCACCTCAAGTCAGAGTTTAATTCCTCAGATGATTTTAAATATTTCCAAATGTAATTAGGATGAATCAAGTCTAAGTGCCTAGGCTTTAACATGTTTTAATATGTTGAAACTGAATTTTTTTACATCAACCTTTAAAAAGTATAGATATGTTAAAATCGTAATTCTTGACAAAACAGAAAATTTAGAAACAAACATTGTGTCAAATCACTTCATTAGTCTCATAAGCATTCTCCATGCCCTCGGTCCTCAAACCATTCTCCAAACTGCATGGAGCCTGATTTTCTAAACATGCCCCTGCTGAAAACCATTTGAAGGTATTCTCATGGGGTCAAAATGTAAACTCATTAATTTGTAATTTCTGATCTTGTCCCTGCTTCCATCACCAGAATAAATGCTGATCTCTCCACATTCAAATAGTTAGAGCTCAGTACCATAGGGGGGATGAATTATGACATGCCAATTTGTGACCATTACTGACCTACTAATGGGGGGTTCATTTAGCAGAATAATACAGAATGTATTAGAAAAAGGAGAAAGTATAAAGTGGGAGACCAGCTAAGAAAATGTGGCAGTAATTTAGTCACAAACTGGAAAGGGAAAGGTTAGTAACTTTGGGGTAAATAAGAAAGTAGTACTTTTAACCAAAAAATAACTAGCTTTTAAAGAAAATAGATTAAAAAATGTGAAATGATATCTTGCAAAGATTTTCAGGAAAGGAAGCCGGGGTTAGCTATAACCATCAATATAGCTAAACTAATAATCATAGTAGAAATACTATTACTTTTGTCATTATCATCACTATTGTGTTCTACTAAATACCAGATTCACATACTTCACATACATGGTTTATAATCTTCACAAAACTATAATGAAGATGTTTATCTTCAGTTTACAGATAGAAAATGTTTCATAGAAAAGTTACACATCTAAAACAGATTGTGGTCAGAATAAAACCAACATGTGAATCACAAATGACTATAATTATAGAAAATACAAAGCTAGAATATAGCAGAGTAGTGACAAATAAGAGACAGGATGAATACAGAAGGAATGTAAAGAAAGAAAAACAAAAGATTAAGAGGAAAGAGAAGGACCAGAGCTCAAATTAGATGGAATTTTAAGTAAGAGTGTGTCGTTGAAGAAAACATTAAACATCTAACTATAACATACTGGTTTTCTTTATACCACAAATAGAGGCCGGATGCATGAAACTCATGCATGGGTAGGGTGCCTAAGCCTGTTTGGCAATCAGGGTTGATCTGTGGGGGGCACCGGTAGGGTGCTCAGGGGACCCCCACTGACACCCACCTTGGCTGGCCTGGGGCCTGCAGGCTGGGGACAGCTCCTACATTGAGTGCCCGCCCCCAGGTGGTCATTGCACATCATAGGGACCAGTCAATTTGCATATTAGGCTTTTATTATATAGAATTAAGGTGAACCACCAAATTTGCTCAGAAAATAAAGGACTTAGAAGTATAATTAAATGCTTTGAATGGTCCCTTGAAGTACATACTTCCCCACATTTGAGTTTTTCTTTTTCAACTATTTTTAATATATTTTCATATACAAAGGTGGGCAAAAGTAGGTTTATATTTGTAATGCAAATAAATAATACAATAATTAATCAATAAAAATATAAAAATAAACTGTGCTTCTTCTATTTGTAACTGTGAGTGATTATCACACTGGACAGTTCTGAAAAGAAGTAATTAAAAACAAACAGACACACAGACACACACACAGACACACACACACACACAATGGACTACTACTCAGCCATAAAAATGAAATATTGCCATTTATTACAACATAAATGGATCTTGAAAGTATTATGCTAAGTAAAATAAGTCAGACAGAAAAGGCCAAAAAAGGATAATTTTGCTCAAATGTGGAATATAAAACAAAAAGTAACAAACAAAGGTCAGATTCAGACAACAGAATGGGGGCTACCAGAAGGTAAAGGAGGTTAAATAAACAGGAGACTAGACTTTGGGTGGAAAGCACACAATAGAGTACAGAGATATAGAACTATGTAATCTTATATATCTGAAAATTATATTATGTTAATAACCAATGTTACCAGTACATTTTAAACCTGTGTAAAACTATTTTAAAAGAAGCAATTACTACATGTGAAAATATTCTTATAGTATATTATTACCATCCCCATCGCAATGAAATACATAATACGCATTTATAACCATAAAAAACAAGTACAATACCTATATAACTATTGTGTATAGCAGTACCAAAATAATCATTAAGTACTATAATAATTTTTTCAACATAATTTTCTAACACACTTAAAATTAGATTAATAAGTACAAAATGGCAAAGAAGTTTCAACTTCAAAGTATCTAGTCAGATCAAAGAAAATTATATAACTTATACAAAACAGTGAATTAAAGTCATTAAAAAATGAATCTGTATCATTAAAAAGTGAAATATATTTAAGTTACAAAAATGACCATTTTAATTATTAATAAAATTATAAAGCAAACAATTAAAATATATTAACATAAAAAGCTCTTACTATACGAAATATTTCAAAATCCCAATTAACTCTCTATGAAGATTATTCTAAAGGCCAGAAATACAATGAAACAGACTAAGGAATTTCAGAGGAAAGGCAGGGGTGTGGGTGGGGAGTGATTAACTGAAGAACTTATATGCATATATGCATAGCCCACAGCACAGTATAGAGTTGTAAAGGCCTAGGAGGGGCAGGGGCAGAGGAGATCAATGGGAAAAAAAAAAAAGGGAAAAGGGGGACAACTATAATACTTTCAACAATAAAGATAAATTTTAAAATAATAAAAAATATAGGCTCACAAAAGAAATTAAAAAATGAAAGCTAGAAATACATTTCACGTTGTCTGAAATAACAGCATTTGAACATCAATTTCAAAAAAACGTCTTTATAATAATGTGCTATTGAAGTATGATGAAAAATAATGAGAAAATACTCTTAGGTAATTTACAAAATACAAATTATTAGTTAGGAAAGATATCAAAGATACCAATAATAATGTTAGAGAAATCACCAACTCATGTGAAAATATTAATGAGCAAAATATTAATGGGCATTATTCTCCATTCCGGATAAGGTTTACTATAAACTAGAGGCCCAGTGCACAACATTTGTGCACTGAAGTGTGGGGATCCCCTCAGCCCGACCTGCGCCCTCTTGCAGTCGGGCATCCCTCAGGGGGTCCTTAGCGCTGCCATGGAGGCAGGAGAGGCTCCCGCCACCACCGCTGTGGTTGTCAACCATGTAAGCCCGGCTTCTGGCTGACCAGGGCTCCCCTGTAAGAGCGCACTGACCACCAACCAGGAGCAGCTCCTGCGTTGAGCATCTGCCCCCTGATGGTCAGTGCGCATCATAGGGTCTGGTCATTCCACCATTTGGTTCATTTGCATATTAGGGTTTTGTTATATAGGCTAGCATAGAATAAGAGTATGGAATGGGAAGGATAGGCAGAAAAATAAGAACATGTGATGAATTTCTATGAAAATAAGAATCACAAACTTGATTTAAAAAAATAACATGACCTATTTTCTTGTAGCATGAATAAGATGGTTTTTAAAGTAAGGACAGTTTTATTATCATGTATTCATTAAATCTGGTATGGCCTGAAACTTGCTCATAATACAATCAAGGTTCAAAATATGAACACTTACCTGTAGAATTTACATTCAGTATCTGCTCATTTTCTACATCCATTATTCCTTAATTTCACTTGCACTGATTAAATTACCAAATGAAGTCTTCGTTTGAGACCTATTTCTTTAAAAAGAAAAAAAAATGTTTCAATATCTTCCAAACTGATATAATCAAGGTAAATAATTTACTTAACACTGTAAAACACAAACACACACACACACTTCCATGTGTTTTGTTTACTTTTAAAGATAAGTTTACCCTAAATAATTGATTTTGATCTTTTTGACACATTGTATGTATCTGTGTCCAAAAAAAATCCAACTTTCTGGTTTGCCAAATTACCCCTTTATCTTAGCATTAAAAGATATTGCTATACGTACATGTTTACTTCAAGTTAACAGAGTACACACACACACACACTTCCAATATTTTAGGAAAACAGGCCTCATAGTTAATCTAATATTAATGAATACTGGATAGTATGCTACCAATGAATTATGAGCACTACTACAAAATGCAAACAACAATAATATCACATGCCTGTGTTATTTTTCACTCTACAACATATCTAAAAGCAGATATATCTGCCACTCATCACCTAAGTATCTATAATTACAGTTAAACAACTTTGAGATTGGGAGAAATTTTTAAAATTGTTTTCCATAACAATGGTATCATTTTTATAATCTGAAAAATACACTTTAGAAAAAAAGAATCTTACCTATTTTAAAAAGAAATGAGTACAATGACCTTAGTATCTCATTATGTTAGGTCTTAATTTCAAAATGGCTTAAAAATTACTAATGCTGGAAGGTTTTAATGAAATCAGTTATCTTTTATTTAGACAATTTAACTTAGTGATATAAACTCAATGTTATAGGAAAAACTATCAAGATACATTATCATGAGAACTATTTCCAGGTGTAACCAAATATGAGTTCAGAATCTCTCTGTAAATATTTTTCAAATAGTGGTTTACAGTACTTAAGTATTTATAGTTTACTTATAAATCCTTCCAGTCACCTTTACAATAATTTCACCAGCAGTGTGCTTTTCCTTTAAGACAAACAATGGAATTTCAGAGGAAATGCATTTAATGAAATTAATGAAAATGATTAATGAACTACAGAAAAGCATATTTTTCTCAGATAACTTAACCAAAAATAGATGTCATTTTAGAATAATGACATATAGATGCGAATAATGACATATGGATGCCTCCTGGACCTGAAGGTGAAACTGATTTTTAAAATTTTCAACATATATGCTATTTTAAAATCTTTCAAGTTTGTAACACTTTTCTCCAGAAAAGGGTATTATTTTATAAAACAAAAGTAAATATATTTTGTTAAAATCATAAATTCTTAATATGACATAATCCTTAGGCTACTAAGATGATATCATGTGGCTTCAGAAATTAACAAAATGACATCATTCCAATTATATTCTGAATTTAAAAACATGATTTTACATAAGTACCTTTTAATATTATAATTTCCACAAACTCTGGATTTAGGAGAAAACATAACCTTAAAATATATAGATGAGATACATAACATAAAACATATACAAGAGATAAAAACAAAATAGGTTTGTTTCAACATTTAGTGTCCTTCATGGCTGAAAAGGCACATCTGTTTCATTTCTGTGTATGAATTATGTCACAGTGAAGTGAAAATGTCATATGATGTGTATATGAGATTTTTACACGAATTATATTAAAGTCTTTTTCATATTTGATGCAAGTATAATCTAAGAAAGTACTCTCTACAGAACGCAACCAATAAAGGAAATGAAATCATTATACATAACTGGTGTTTACAAAGCCCTTTATAATTAAAAAATATTTTACATGCATTATTTCATGTACCTCTCAGAAAAATCTTGAGACAGGTACTCCACTTTGCACACAATTAAACAGAGTCTAAGAAGGCAGGTGATCTGTCCACAGAAAGAGTAAGCTGCACAGTGAAAGAACCAGGGTTAGAACCTGCATCTTCTAAATCCAGAACTGCCTGCACACATTCAATACCAAATCTTAGTATATACTACAGGAAGGTCGTTTTTTAGGGTTAAAAGAGAAAAGTTTATTAAAACATAGATTCCTACTGTTATATCCAATTTTTAAATACTGTAAATATGTTTATTTTAAACTATTATACAGAACACATTCAGTTGAGCAAAGAAAATTATCAGGTAATGAATATCATCTATATGGTACCAAGTTTGTCTTTATTAAGTAATCATAAAAAAAAATAGCCCTATTTCTTCAGACAATGATAATGCAATCAAGAACTGTCATATTTGATAGTAACACAGACATTTGGAAGATAAAAATATGTTCCCTGCTTTCACTGTCTTCAAAGCAGTGGGGTCCTCCCCCCCACTTTACTTAACATTTTTGCCCCCAAACTAAGAAAATGTAAATCAATAAATTTAACCTGCAGCCTTCATACTAAACTACAGATTTAAGCTTCAACAAGAAAGCCATACATGTTAGGCAAAACTAAGGCTGAAATTAAACACCGTTTTCATTTCTACGATGTTTCACAGAAATAGCCTATATAATAAAAGCCTAATATGCAGATTGACCGAATGGGGGACCAACGGGTCGCTATGACATGCAATGAACACCAGGAGGCAAATGCTTCATGCAGGAGCTGCCCCAGCCTGCAGGCCCCAGGCCAGCCAAGCCGGGTGCCAGCAGGCCCTCCACCCATCACCCTGATGGTCGCCCCACAGATTGGCCCTGATCTCTGGCCAGGCCTAGGACCCTACCCATTCATGAATTCCGTGCACTGGGCCTCTAGCACACTCCTAAGTTTTCAACTGCCGAGACACTCCCTAAAAAACAGAGCCTCCGTTTCTGACTCCACCCACCCACAAAAATACTACTTCCTGATCATCTATCGACCTGATAACCCATTCCGACAATTTTTGAAGTTCAGTCCATATGTAAGCAAGCTAGAAGTCTATTTGTATTCATTCTAGGGCTATAATTACAGCTAATTGGCAACTTAAAATCAGCCACAGTATTTAACCACCCTGATGCCAAAGGGAGCACACAGAAAATATCCAAGTGTCACTTCTTTCTGCACACTCCTAGCAACTATTTCCCTTATTATTACAACAGAAAACCCAAGGGAAACAGTATACGAAGATGCCTGCTGAGGTATTAGGGAATTTAACCAACCTCTAGTGAAGGAAGGGTCCAGGCATACATACCCATTATTAAATCTGCGACCCATCAGGCAGTGGGTCCCTCCCCAGCTACCCCCCCTTTTTTTAAAAAAGCCTTACAATAGCAGGAATGCCCCAATTCCGACATTCAACAGCAAAGCATCAGTCAAAACAGGCGAGGCCTGTCTTTTCCCCAGGAAGCAGCGTTTTTAACTGTTTTCATCTGCAGACACTGCTCTGTGGCAGCCACGCAGCCTGTGCTGATAAGCACGCGTGGGGAGAGGGGTGACACTGACCTCAGCAAGCGGTTTCCGAAGCTCCCGCAAACACTCACACTCACACACACACTCACACACACACACTCACACTCAGGGGAACGCTGCAGCAGCAAACTGACACATGCAACCAGCAAACACACACACTCACACTCAGGACTACGCTGCAGCAGCAAACTGACATGCAACCAGCAAACACACACTCACACTCACACACACACTCACACTCAGGGGTCCGCTGCA
>PVJN01018949.1:0-38180 GCA_004026805.1 Lasiurus borealis
TGTGCCCAGAAGAATATAATAAAGCTCCTTTCTAATGTACTTGTGCTGGAGAACACTTGAATAAATGGACTGTTTTTGTGCAAAAAGAAAAACGGAAAAAGCACCGCAATAATGTCCTTTTGTCTCGCGTCTCCTTCCCCCCCTGGGACGTGGCTGCTGGCAGCCTCCTCCAGAGGGTTTACCCACCAGCTCAGGGCACCCGCTCCTCTGCAGAGCACCACCTGCCCGAACCTTCCATAGGGGCCGTGAACGGGGTGAGAGAGAGGACGGCGAGGCTGCCTCGAAGCTCAGAGAGGAGTGCTAGCTCGGGAGACAGACACGCTCGCTGGAAGACAGAATTCTGTCCGGGGCCGAGCGACCGTTTGCAGATCAGAGAGGGGGCTCTGGGCCCGGGTCTTGGTCAGAGGAGGGTTCCCCCCACACACACAAGGGTGTCCCAGGGGAGAGCAGCCGGGCAGTGGACAGTCTGGGCTGTGCACGGGACCCCGAAACAGAGAGGCATTTGGCCCGAAGGAAGCACCGAGAGGTGTTTGCAGACAAGACCAGGGCCCGCCCCCAGGGCAGGGGGGTTATCGGGGAGTCTGCAGAAATCGGCCCATTCCGCCCCCCATCAGGAAGGTTCTTTTGCTCCCCTGGCCAAGGGGGCCGGGGGGACCACCCCAAGGGCATGAAGCCCTGGACAGGCATTTGGGGGTACTGCTGGCTTTGCTCAAGGCCCCCAGTCTGGGTTCCTCTCACCGCCTGGGTATTTAACAGTTTCAGTCTGTACACAGTGTCTCCTCCGTCCTCCTGACTCCGCCTGCCCGTCCCGAGTTCCCAGTCCCCACGTCCCAGAGAGCGGTGTGAACACATGTCAATTCGGGGCCCTTCCCACCATGTCATCCTACGTCCCCGGGCCTGCCGGGCTGTCTGTCCCCTGGGTGCCCATCATTTCTCCCCGAAGGGAGGAGGGTCATCGGAGTTTCTTCACCATGTTAGGTTTGGGGGACGGGGAGGGCTGCACCACGTCGCTGGCCATTTTGAAAGACATTCAAAGGGGGAATTTTGAGAAGAAAAACACACACAAAAAAAAACTGGCTTTTTTTTGTGGGCATTTTTCTTGACAACCTTGTAAATGTACATTTAACTTCCACCCGACTTTTTCCTTAAGGTTTTTCAGTGTTGCTGTAGAATTTTTTTTAATGTCTGCATGGCATTTCCTTGTTGGATGTTTGTTTCTCTCTATATATAATGTGCATTTTATTTTAGCTATAAATAGAGCTGCAATAAATATCTTTGTGTTGGCGTTTCCCCCCTATATTTTGTTTTGTTTTTTCTCCTTCAGATACATTCTCAGAAATGGGATGATATGGGGCAAAGTCGATGAACAAGTTAGTTGGTTCCTGACACACTGGCCTGCCTTCCTCCCTCCCTGTGGGCAAAACAGAGTTTCTTCTCGGGCCTGAGACTCTCCGTTCAGAGGAAAACACCGCTTTTAGTTTGGTCCGATTCAGAAATGCGTGTTAATCCCCTGGGGAGAAGGAAAGACTTTTTAAAAATATATATTTTATTGATTTTTTTTTTTTTACAGAGAGGAAGGGAGAGGGATAGAAAGTTAGAAACATCAATGAGAGAAAGACATCGATCAGCCGCCTCCTGCATGCCCCATAGTGGAGATGTGCCTGCAAGCAAGGTACATGCCCCTGACCGGAATCGAACCTGGGACCTTTCAGTCCGCAGGCTGATGCTCTATCCACTGAGCCACACCGGTTTCGGCAGGAAAGACTTTTAAGACTCTTTGGGGGAGAAGCGAGAGATGGCAGCCACACCGCTTGGTCACTGAAGCTTGACCACCGGCTCACCTGGCACCTGCAGGGGACCCCGAAACACAGAGGCACTTGGCCCGAAGGAAGAATGGAGAGGTGTTGGCAGACACTCCCTGGGCCCGCCGCGGGCAGGGGGTTATCCGCAGAGCGGCACGAGGAGTTCAGGAGGAATCTCAGAGACTCCACCTGAAGGTTAAGGAGACAGGGGTGCCCGCGAGCTCCTGAGGCCAGAAACACCAGCCTGTGAACTTGCTGTTCAAACAGAGCGTCGTTTGCTGGTAGCAGGGAAGGGTCAGGCTGGCCAGGAGCCCAGGCAGCTGTGCAGTGACCACGGAGACTGCCAGGTGGGCGGTCCCAGCTTCCCAGCATGCCCCGGGGGTGGGGTGGGGGAGAGAACACACACCACCAGGCCCAGGCTTGTGGGTTCAAGAGCAGCTTCCTCGGGTGCAGCCAGGTTGACTCAGTGGGTGGGTCTTGAGTGGCATCAAGGAGAGAGGGAGATAAAGCACAGCAGGGCCACCCATAGTGGGTCGTTCCTGGGGCTGTGGATGTTCGGTGGGGGGCTGCAGGGAGGGGAGGAAGTGCATGTTGGAGATGGGCCCACAAAGAAGTCACACCCACAGGGGCTGGGGCTCCCCTCGGATGGTCTCCTGGCTCCACCCCAAAGAGACCTTTCTCCTCCTTTCCAATGCACTTTATTTAAAAAAAAAAAAAAGGTTTTTTTGTTTGTTTTTTAAATATATTTTATTGATTTTTTTACAGTTAGGAGATGAGAGGGATAGACTCTATGAGAGAGAGACATCAATCAGCCGCCTCCTGCACTCCCCCCACAGGGGATGCGCCCGAAACCAAGATACATGCCCTTGACCAGAATCCAACCCGGGACTCTTCAGTCCTCAGGCCAACACTCTATTCACTGAGCCAAACCGGTTTCGACAAAAAAAAAAAAAAAATTTTTTATTGATTTCAGAGAAGAAAGGAGAGGGAGAGAGAGAGAAACATCAATGATGAGAGAACCGAAACCAGTTTGGCTCAGTAGATAGAGCTTTGGTCTGCGGACTGAAAGGTCCCAGGTTCGATTTCGGTCAAGGGCATGTACCTTGGTTGCAGGCACATCTCCAGTAGGGGGCGTGCAAAGAGGCAGTTGATCGATGTCTCTCTCATCGATGTTTCTAACTCTCTATCCCTCTCCCTTCCTCTCTGTAAAAAATCAATAAAATATATTTTTAAAAAATGAGAGAGAATCATCCATCAGCTGCCTCCTACACGCCCCACACTGGGGACTGAGCCTGCAACCCGGGCATGTGCCCTTGACCAGGAATGGAACCGTGACCTCCTGGTTCCTAGGTCGATGCTCCACCACTGAGCCATGCCCGTTGTGCTCCGGTACACTTCACATGGCCACCGCCCTTCGGTGGTACCTTTTTCTCCCCTCCCCTCCTCTCAGCTGGATCCTGTGAGGGTGCAGCTGGGTCGGAAGGAAATGCCTGAAGACGTGGGGCACTGGGCCGTGGCCTCTTAGAGGCGGACGACTAACACAGCAGTTCTCACGCGGGTTCAAGTCTCAGTCAGTCCTTCACGTGCAGCAGAAGTCCAGGGCCTGGCCTGCCTGTGTCAGGAGAAGGACCACAGCAGTTAGAACTCAAGGGTCCAATCCTGGGTGACCTCTGTCCTCAAAAACCTGGGTTTTATTTATTTTTATTATTTTTTAAAAATATTTTATTGATTTTTCACAGAGAGGAAGGGAAAGGGATAGAAAGCCAGAAATATCGATGAGAGAGAGACATCGATCAGCCACCTCCTGCACATTCCCTACTGGGGATGTGCCCGCAACCAATGTACATGCCTTTGACCGGAATCGAACCTGGGACCTTTTAGTCCCCAGACCGACGCTCTATCCACTGAGCCACACCTGCTAGGACCTGGGTTTTATATGTTGACAAGCATGTGGCCTCTGGTGCTCCCAACTCCTGCACATTGTGGGACCGTGGCCGGGTCTGGGCGGGGAAGGAGATCTCTCTGCAGAGCGGCCAACCCATGGCCCTCTCTGAGCTCAGGGCTGTGGCCAAAGCTGGTGAGTCTTCAGGGTTTTCTATGTACAGAATCATGCCCTCTGCAAACCGTGACACTTTCACTTCTTCATTCCCAATTTAGTGCTTTTAATTCCCCTTGCCCGATCGCTCAGGTCAGAACCTCTGCCACTGCGTGGCATAGGGTGCTGGGGGGCATCCTTCTTCCTGATCTCAGAGAGAAGCCTCCAGTGTTCCACTGAGTGTGATGTGAGCAGAGGGTCTGCCATACGTGGCCTTCATTATGTGGAGGTGCTGAGTGTTCTAATCATGAATGGATGCTGTGTCTCAACAAATGCTTTTAATATATATATAAATGTATATATATATTTAAAAATTATATATTAAAAAAAATATATATTTAAAAAGCCAATAATATATATATTGTTTTTTTACAGAGAGGAAGAGAGAGGATAGAGAGTTGGAAACATCGGTCAGCTGCCTCCTGCACGCTCCCCACTGGGGATGTGCCTGCAACCAAGGTCCATGCCCTTGACCAGAATTGAACCTGGGACCCTTGAGTCCGTAGGCTGACGCTCCATCCACGGATCCACACCGGTCAGGGCTGTATTACCTTTTTCACGTAGCATCTTGTTGTATTGCATTTGCTTGTACAGTGGTACCTCGAGATATGAGTTTAATTCGTTCCGTAACCTTGAGGCGTGGGAAACTATGAGACTCTCAAGTCGCGGTAACCTGGTGGGTCGTGTGCAGCCAGCCAATCCGGGCAATTACTTGTATCTCAACTGTTGCTCGTATTTCAAAGCAAAAATTGCTCACTCTATGGCTCGTATCTCAAAAATCTCATATGTTAGGGCACTCGTATCGCGAGGTACCACTGTATTTGGTTGGGGCTTTTGCATCTGCGCTCACCGGAGACACTGGTCTGTGGTTTCCTCTTTGAGTGTCAGCGCGGCCGGGTTTGGGGATGGTCCCTTCATGACGCTCTTTTCCAAGCCCAGGCAGGCTTTGCTCAGGCGGCGGAAATCCCCTCCGCGCCCGGCGGCCCTCAGAGCTGCAGGCCCGAACCACCTACACCACGTCACCTGGGACTTGGGTGGCAGAACGCGGGGGAGGAGCTGTCTCCTGGACCCGCTCCCCGGGGCCTCCTCCTCCCGGCACAGCCCAGCAGCCCAGGTGTTTTCCTGAAAACAGCTTCCGCTCTCGCGTTCGCTTGTCGCTCCTCCCAGAGCGACAGAAAGTGTCTCTGGAACACGCTGGACTCCGTGCAGAGGCGATTGAGATGCGCTGCAGGCCTGGGGGCAACTGGGGGTGGGGGTGCTGGGGAACAGGCTCCCATTTCTCCAGGGCGATCACCACCTGGAAGGCACAGCAGGCCGACCGCTGGGCGGCTGTCCTTCCAGAACTTTCTGAGAAGGACAGGCGGCCTCAGAGCGGCCCCGCCACCCTGCAGACTGCGATGGGGCCTGGGCTGGCAGGCATCCCCCGCTGGTGGTGTGTTATTTTTTATTTTATGTCTAATATTTCATTTTAATTTTTAAATATGTTATCAGATATTATGTAAAATCGTCTTATATTTTACTTTATTTTTATCTGGTTTAGCTCTGTTTTTATCTTATTTTTAAATTAATTTTTTTTTGGCAGTTCAGATTGCCAGATAAAATGCCAGATGCCTACTTAAACGTGAGTGAGTTTCAGAGAAGCTGCAGATCCGTTTTTAGCCCAAGTGTGTCTTATTCAGTGCACCCTGTTTGGGGCACGTGTGTCCCCAATATTCCGTCCCGTCTTTTCCCTTAAATCTGGCCGCCCTCTCTGCGCAGAACCCTAACGCCTAACAGAGAAAGCCCGGCGGTTGTGTCACAGGGGAGCGGGGCGGGAGGATGCATGTCCCCTGGTGTCCACCAGGCTGACCCTCCTCTTAGCAGCCGAGCTTCGCCGGGGAGATAGACAGGAGTCACCGCAGCAGCCAGCCCGCATCCCTGTCCTTGTCCCCGGTGTTACCGGAAGAGAACCAGCTGGCACTGGCAGAGGGAGCCAAGCCCTCGGCCCGCTGGGTTCTTCCCGCGACTGACAAGTCCTCTGCAAATGTCACTCAGGCTCACGTCCTGGGAGCCCGGAGCCCGGAGCTCTGAGCTCGGAGGGAGGGACCCCAGTCGGCAGCTGTGGGATCTGGCAAGCCACTGCCATCTGGGTTTCTCCATTCGTGGAAGGGAAGCTCCTTCCTCTCTATGCTTCGAGCCCCAACTCAGACGTTGCCTCCTCTGAGAAGCCACCCCCTCTTTCCTGGTTGTTCTAGGGCCAATTTGGGGCTCCCTGCTCCGTGGATGTGAGGCCTGCAGGTGCTGAGGGTGAGAGGAGGGCTCAGAGGGAGGGCTGGCCAGAGAGGGGCATCTCCTGCAGCTGCAGGTGCCCGGGCAGGGCGAGGGGGGTGGAGCTGGGGCTCGGAGACGCAGGGGGAGTCGGAGCGGCCTCCCTGGACCTCGTTCACCAGGCGGGAGGGTGTTGTGCTTCCCGCTGATCAGGGGTCCGGTTGGGCTTGGGGAGCGAATGGTGGAGGAGAAAGGTAGTGCACCTGCCAGGAGGGGGCCCTGTCTGCCTGCCCTTCCAGATCAGGGGGAGCTGGTCCCCATCCCATTCAAATTCTCGTTCAGCAGGCCCCCACCAGCTGCTGCGGCCCTCCCCATGAGAGAGTGCAGCTGGGATAGGGGGACAGTGCCGGCTCCAGGCTTGGGGCACCCTCATGTTCTGTCTCTTTCCCTGCCTTCACCCCAGGGGAAGTCTCCCGCTCAGAGGCGCTGAGCCAGTACCGGGGTCCGCCCGTCCCAGACCCTCCCCCCACAGGGAAAGGTGACATGGCACTTTGAAATCCCTCTGGCGGGTCTTGATTCTCTCCTCCCTTCCCAGTCTGCGTGAGCGGCCATTCCCGCTGTGGCGCGCTCTGTCTTTCCTGTTGCTGCACGTCTCTGTGTATGTCCCCGAGACATCGTAAGCCACGGGCGGCTGGGTGCCAGGCCTGGGAGTTTCACGAGAGACCCAGTTCCGAAAGGGCCGGCACTGAACCTTCCCCCCTGAGGGTGCTGTGGGTTCCCGGTTCCTGTTGTGACTCACGGGGACTTCGCCCACCCTGAGCGGGGAGTGGCCTCAGGACGCAGGGAAACTAGGGGGTTTCGGTGGCTGCCAGATTCTGGGGCCCCGGCCCCCCAGCTGGCTGCAGCCCTCCCACCAGCAGACTTTCCGTATGTTGGCCGAGAGGGAGATTCACACTTAAAACCCGGTTAATCTGTCCTTCCCAGTTTACGGAGCCAGTGTCATGCTTTTCTACGCTGCAGCTACAAAAGAAATAGATTCGTGCTTTCTTCTCATGCTCCCACGGTTAAGTCTTTGATACGCCCGCCGTTTATTTTAAGGTGAAGGAGAAAGCCGTGAATCCACATGTCACTGTTTTTCTAAGTGGCCGGCCATGTTCCTGGTACCACTTACTGGGCAGTCCGTTCCCCCGCATATTCTAAATCTCCACGGCGAGGGGGTCTGTTTTTGGTCTCTCTCTCGATCTTTCTGGCGATCCTTGCGTGCGTGTCAAGCTGCTGTATTTCCACCGGCTTTGTAAGATACAGCGTGGGGCCAAAGTAGGTTTACAGCTGTGAGTACAAGAACCACTGAGGGTATTCTTGTATTATTACTCATTCGTTTCTGCATTATGTCACTTACAGAATTCCCCGATAAAGAAGGTAAGTGTAACCCACATAAGGAAGCAGGTGAAGTCCATTTGCTCTATTTTTTTCTCTTGATGAGTTAAATTCTCTATTTCGTTCCCCAAAGTGAAAAACCAGGATGCACTTGCCTTCAAGGACTTGCAGATGTAAAATAATATTAGGAAAAAGGATCCATTTTCACCAGGCTAAAGCTTAGGATGTTACACATTCTGATCAACTTCAATTAGGCAGTTTAGGGTAGGTTATGTTACACTAACCACGGAACTACCTACACCTGGCGATACAGGGGTCGCCATCTTTAGTGAGAGAGATGGGCACACATGTTATTACTTTTTTAAAAAAGGAGAGGGATAGAGAGTTAGAAACATCAATGAGAGAGAGAGATATCGATCAGCCGCCTCCTGTACGCCCCCTACTGGGGATGTGCCCGCAACCAAGATACATGGCCTTGACCAGAATCGAACCTGGGACCTTTCAGTCCGCAGACCGATGCTCTATCCACTGAGCCAAACCGGTTTCGGCCACACACATTATTTCTTGGAGAGCGGCATTTGGCTAAACATTTGTCAATATACATTTCCCTGTATAATTTATGTCTCAGGCAGAAAAGGTGTTTGAAAGACAAAAATCAAGGAACCTCCATCCAGTGGCAAAAGTCAGTTCCTTCGACTAGAAACTTACCAGCCCCCACACAAGGGTGGTGAATGTGGCCAACTGGCACAAACTGGCTTTCTGGTAGCTCACTCCTGAGACAGTGGGACGCTGGCTTTCCCAGTGAGCTCCTCCCCCCAGCGCGGTGAGATTCACGCATCTCACCTGGGCCTTGGGGTGACAAGTCCATGCCCAGGAGAAGCCCCGAGAAAAAGCAAGAGCAATCAACGGCAAAAAAAATGCCCTAACAGGTTTGGTTCAGTGGATAGAGCGTTGGCCTGCGGACTGAGGGGTCCCGGGTTTGATTCCAGTCAAGGGCATGTACCTTGCTTGCGGGCACATCCCCAGGGGGTGTAGGAGGCAGCTGATGGATGTTTCTTGCTCATCCGTGTTTCTAACTCTCTATCCCTCTCCCTTCCTCTCTGTAAAAAAAAATCAATAAAATATTTTTGTTTTTTTAAAAAATACTCTAGGGGCCCTGTCCAGGTGGTTCCAACATTGGTGAGAGCATCCTCCCAGACACCTAAAAGTTGCAGTTTGATTCCTGGTCAGGGCACATAGGTCAGGGTTTCATCCATGGCTGGGCCCAATGGGAGGCAACGGATCCCTGTTTCTTTCCGATCTGTGTGTCTCTTTCCCTGCTTCTCCCTGACCCGAGCGCACAAAGGCTGCAGGCCGCCTCCCAGGCCTGTGCGTGGGGAAGACGCAGCTGCAAGACAGTCAGGCCCCTGCCACACACCTGCGGGAGGGCACGACTCAGCGGCCGCAATCTGCGTTCTGCGCAAGCGCGCCCTTGCACAACCCGCTTAGGTTAATATGGCACGAAGGTCGCTGATTAGCACGAGGCCGCGGTATATAAGTATATAAGCCGCCCCTGACCAGCCAGTTAGGGGCTGCTTCTTCGCCATAAAGCATGTTGCGTCTGCCTGTTGCGTTCTCCAATCTCTCTTCCTCTCTCTAAAGTCCATTTAAAAACAACAAAAAACGCATCCTTGGGGGAGACTGGGGAAAATGTCTAAGGGGTGAAAACAAGCCACACGCAGCAGCTGCTGCTTCAGGTCAGCCCCGGCTTCCCAGCGGGCCTCCTGCGGACGCAGCGGCCGGGCTCCGGTCGTGGGGGGCAGCAGGTGATGGGGAGCAGCGGGCGGGCTGGGGAAACCGGCAGGGGACGGGGAAAGAGGCAGAGTGACGGCCCCTCATTAGAATGGCAGGTTGGGGGTTTGAACCCTCGATGAGCTGCGCTGTGGGCTGAGCACCAGACGCGGGGGAAGGGTCAGCTCCAAGGTCACGGGGGCCTGCCCAGCCCAGGAGGTCCGTGTGAACGGTGGGGCCCGGGAAGGGGCAGGCGGACGGGAAAGAAGTCTAGAAATCGGGGTGCGGGGGTCTCTGCAGCCGAGCGGGCGGCTGGGCCAGCGGGCGGGGCGGAGAGCAGAGCCCGGGTAAGGGCCAGCCCGGGGGTCCCGGTCCAGAGCGGGAAAGGGCGGCTGCGGAGGGGGCTTCGGCCAGAGCTGCAGGAGGAGGAGGAGGAAGAGGAGGGGAAGGATGGGGGGCGGGGAGCAGCTGAAGCTGCAGCTGGGGTTCCTCTGGGGCAGTTTGCTCTGGCGGGGAGCTCCCTGGAGCTCGGGGCCCTTTGCCACTCCCCCCCCCCCCCCCCCCGCCTCCTGTGGCCGGAGGAGGGAGAGGAGCGGGGGAGGGGCCTGCGGTGGGGACCTGCAACCTGTTTGCGGCCAAACCGGGCGCTGAGCCCCACGCCCTCTGCCCCCGCTGCGGGCCGCCCCCCTCAGCCGCTTTCCCAGCTCCCGTCCAGCCGCCTTAATTCAGCTCCTCTCGCCTAGGCCTCCGTCATCTGGGAACGGGAAGTCCGTATCTCTTCACCCCCTCCCATCACCCCCCCAGCAACCACACCAAACCTGACCTCTTTTCTAGGAGTCTTTTCATTTCACATTTCACATATAAGGGAGTTCATACAGTATTTCTCTCTTTGGCTTACTTTACTGAGCACAGTGCCCTCAAAGGCCTTCTCTAAGGGCTGAAGATTGGCTTTTTCAATCCTCTGCCATCCCGTGTGTGTGTGTTGTCTGAAAGCCCATTAGGACCCGTGGCTGGGGCCCACCTGAATCCCAGGGACGGGGGGAGAACTGCTGTTTGTGGGGTGCAGCAGCAGGGTCTGCACAGGTTCAGGTCTGAGGAGCGGGCGCCGTCCTTCGTGGCCCCGTGCCAGCCCCAGCCTGGAGGGCAGAGCCTCCCGCACCACGATAGCCGCAGCTGTGGTTGTCAGCGTGAGTCCGAACACGTGGCCCCCGTGGCTGCAGCAAACAGAGCTGGATCAGGTGCATGTGATGGAGTCGGCTCCAAACCCAGGAGCAGGCTGTGAACACCCTGACCCGCCCTCACGTTGCCGCTGGCATCGGCTGTAAAATAAAGGCCCGGCTTGTGGGCATCGGCGCTGTCTCTGCACGAGGAGGTAGCGTCACACCCACACCCAGCCTTCCTCCTCTTGTCTGTCTGCTCTAAGCCTGTCAGCCCCCCTTCCCCCACTCCAGGTCACCCCTGGGGCTGAGTATGCCAGGGCCCTGCCGGCGCACCACAGCTTCTGATGTGGGGGAGGGGTTCTGTGTCTGCCTGGGTCCCGCCTGTCCTGTCTCTGTTTCTGTGTGTTCCATGGGGTGTCTGGGCCCCCAGGTCAGCGTCTTCCGTGTGGCTGATGGCCGCAGCCTCCTGACCCTCCTGACCTTCACCTTCCCTCCGGTCTGAGAAGTCCTGTCTGTGTTTGGCGGCTTCCTGGCTCCCCTCCCTCCCTTCGAGGAGAATTAGCCGAACACCTGCCTGAGCCCACTCCCACCTGTCAGCTCCCGGCCTCTTTCCACCTGCAGCCCCAGCTCCATCCCCCCCAGCCTGCTAGCGCTCTCTGGGCTACATCCCTCAGGCACGTCTCAGCTCTACCAGGTGCCGCTGACCACGGCCTTCTGGAAATCCACTCCTCCCATAATGCCACAGCTCCTCCTGCCCTGCTCCCTTCTCGCTCTGCCTTCTGACGCGGCTCATCTTCCTCTCCTGCCTGACCTTTAACCTCCACACTCCCAGGGCTCAGTCCTGGATCACTTCCTGCGCCCTCCACTGGCCCTGGCAACCCCCTCTGCATCTCCCTCCTGACTTCAGCTCAGATGTTATGAGTAGGTGACCCCTACATCTTTCACTCACAAAGACAAAAACGCACACTCAGCACCCCCACACCTATGGACAGTGGCCGACACACACAGTCACATGCATATATACACATGCATACAGTCACACACAATCAGCCAGACACGTCCATAGGAACCCAGAGAACAGCTCACAGATTTAAGAAGTCATCTCTGCTGTGCTCCAGGTTTGAAGCCCTTAGCTCCAACCACATGCCTTTCCACGCTTTCTTTTCCTGAACCCGACCCAGCCACGCAGTCCACCAGGAGACGCTCTCCCCTCCATCAGCCTCCTTCACCCCATGTCCTCCCCCCGTGAGGGACCCTCTCTCTTATCTCTGCCAGCGGGCCAGACACCCCCAGTCAGGTACAGCTTAGTCACCCTGGGCTGTGTCCCAAGCCAGTAGTTCCCACGTCTTCATAGTCAATGGACCAGAGGCCTCAGCCACACCTGCTTCTCCTGTGGACGACTCCCCAAGAATCAGCTCCAGCTCCTTCACATGTGTCACCCTTTTTCAGGTTAAAGACCTCCAAGTTTGGTTAAGAAAGAGCCAGTCTAGAGGAGAGGAGTTAGAAAGTAAATTAAAATATACATTCTCGCCCAAACCGGTTTGGCTCAGTGGATAGAGCGTCAGCCTGCGGACTGAAGGGACCCAGGTTCAATTCCAGTCAAGGGCACGTACCTTGATGGTGGGCACATCCCCAGGGGGAGGTGTGCAGGAGGCAGCTGATGAGTGTTTCTCTCATCGATGTTTCTAACTCTTCTCTATATATATACATTCTCACCGTAAGCCCCCTAGGGACAGAGCATTTGAGACACGGGGGACCTTGGCGTCAGGTCCCCAAGGCACCTCCTCTTAGTCATGCTGCACACCTATCTCTGGACACCCGGTAGACGCGGCTGTGATGACGTCTTGTATGCCACATTGCCGCCTAAAAATGTCAGGAGACATCGAACAGATGCTGCAGCGAAGGAGCAGGAAGGTTGACACGAGCCATAATGAACGGGACACTGAAGCACCACGTGGGAAGCACAAGTACAGGACAGAGTTTAGGGGTCCGTGTTTCACTGGGCGATGGTACAAGACACCCCTGGGGCCCCCGGGCTGATCGCTGGTGGCTGGGGATCTCGCTGTATCTCTGGTGCCCTTCGCAGATGCCCTCTCCCTGCCTGCGGGAAACCCTCAGAAATGTCACTCGCTTTCCCAGGAGGCTGCTCTCTGAAACTGTAACCCTAAAGGCTGAGTGAGAAATGGGTTCGAGGAGGGGAGCCGGGGGGGAAGGTGTGACCCAGGAATGAAGCCCTGCCTGGATTTGGAAAGTCAGTCCAAATGGGCAGCCTCCTGCTGCCGCCCCGAGGTCTAGGCCCTGTCTCCCCACCCCCCACCCCCAAACCCAGAGAGTCAGCGGGCATCGCTTCTGCTACCAAGACTGCAGAGTCTGAGGTGGAGGAACGCATTTTAGACTGTCGTTTGCATCAGACTGTGACACTGTGACTATTTCTTCATACACATTCTGTTAAAGGAGAGAACCCCCACTTTGTGGTACCTGCTGGGGCTGAGCGGTGGGGCTGGGGTTGGCTCTGTTGGGCTGGGATCCCTGAG
This sequence comes from Lasiurus borealis, assembly GCA_004026805.1. Classification (NCBI taxonomy): domain Eukaryota; kingdom Metazoa; phylum Chordata; class Mammalia; order Chiroptera; family Vespertilionidae; genus Lasiurus; species Lasiurus borealis. The sequence continues at coordinate 12,986 of PVJN01018949.1, forward strand.
TTAGGGACACCCCAGCAGCCGGAGCTTGGACGTTTCTAAGTGGTGATGGGCAAACCATGAGCTAACGAAAAACCCTGGCTCGGTGACTGACTTGGCTAAAATGCAGACGGGTCCTGCGGATAAGGCCCAGGTGCTGGCAGTTTGAGAAGCGACGAGGCTGCTAATCGGGCCGCGAAAACAGACGGAATGTGTCTCACCCATTTTCTTCCCCGTCCGAAACGGTTATCCTATTAGACCAGCGGTTCTCAACCTTCCTAATGCCTCGACCCTTTAAGACAGCTCCTCATGGGGTGGTGACCCCCAACCACAAAATTATTTCCGTTGCTACTTCATAGCTGTAATTTTGCTACTGTTATGAACTGTAATGTAAATATCTGATAGGCAGGGTGTATTTTCGTTGTTACAAATTGAACATCATTAAAGCATAGGGATTAATCACAAAAACAGTATGTGATTATATATTGTGAAATATTTATTTCTAATTACAAATAAATGAAATGTTGTCTTGAATCGTGGTGTAGCATGGGTAACAGTCTTCCTATGACAACAGTAAACTACATTGCTACACCGAGGAGCGGTGTGTTGGTTCCTAAGACCATGGGATAGAGATAGAGACATCAATGATGAGAGAGAATCATTGATCGGCTGCCTCCTGCATGCCCCTTACTGGGGATGGAGCCCACAACCCAGGCATGTGCCCTTGGCCGGAATCGAACCTGGGACCCCTCCGTCCACAGGCCGACACTATTCACTGAGCCCCTGTGAAAGGGTCGTTCAAATCCCAAAGGGGTCGCGACCCACAGGTTGAGAACTGCTGTATTAGACACAAAACAAACAAAATGGGTGCCTAGGAGCTGGAATTTCAGAGTCCCCATCCTGACCACCTCATTTTCTCCACATGACTTTGTTGATTTAAGTAGAAATGGCCCCTGTCCTTAAGGAAATTGCAATGGAAAATCAGGTGGCTGCCCTGGTCGGTTTGGCTCAGTGAATAGTGTCGGCCTGTGGACGGAGGGGTCCCAGGTTCGATTCCGGCCAAGGGCACATGCCTGGGTTGTGGGCTCCATCCCCAGTAAGGGGCATGCAGGAGGCAGCCGATCAATGATTCTCTCTCATCATTGATGTCTCTATCTCTATCCCTCTCCCTTCCTCTCTGAAATCAATATATTTTAAAAAAATAAAAATCAGGTTGGTAACTGTGATTGTCCCTTCTCTGGGCCTCAGCTTTCTGAAAGCTGAAAGTGGAACAGTCTTGTAGGGTGCCCAGCTCTGATGTCATAGAACTTCATCTTTCTGACACCACGGCTACTAGGATAGAGCAAACAAGTGGGTCAGTCTCATCTGTTGCCCAGGTCCTCCCTGCCCACATCGCAAGGACTCTGGGATTCCTGACCTTTACACTTGACCTGCACATGGGCCCCTGTGTCTGAGCACATGATCCCACAGTTCCACGTGTTTGTCTAGAACAGCGGTTCTCAACCTTCCTAAGGCAGCGACCCTTTAAGACAGCTCCTCATAGTGTGGTGACCCCCAACCATAAAATCATTTTCGTTGCTACTTTATAACTATAACTTTGCTACTGTTATGAACTGTCATGTAAATATCTGATATGCAGGATGTATTTTCATTGTTACAAATTGAAAAAAGCATAGTGATTAGTCACAAAAACAATATGTAATTATATATTGTGAAATATTTATTTCTAATGACAAATAAATGAAATTTTGTCTTGAATCATGGTGTAGCATGGGCAACAGTCTTCCTATGACAACAGTAAACTACATTGCTACACTTTGCTACACCGAGGAGCGCTGTGTTGGTTCCTAAGACCATGGGAAATAGGTGTTTTCCGCTGGTCTTAGGCGACCCCTGTGAAAGGGTCGTTCCACCCCCAAAGGGGTCATGACCCACAGGTTGAGAACCGCTGCTCTAGAATTAAGTCAATGTTCAAGGGGAAGCGTGCACCCCCAGACTGACCCCAGCAGAACATGCCTCCTCAGGGAAAAGATCAGATAAGGCTGGTCTCGCAGAGGAGAAATGGCGCCCTGGCCTGTGACCCAGCACCGTTATGTTCCTGAACTAATGATGAGCGTTTACCGCATGGCGAGGCTGCCCGAGGCGCTATTCTAAGCGCTTTGTGTGGACTCATTCATTTACTCCTCCTAACAGTTCTCCCAGAAGACAGTGTTCTTTCCCTCTGCAGTACGGGGCACACAGAGAGGGTAAGCAATCCGCACAGCTCACACAGCTGGCAGGTAGAGGAGCTGGTCTCAGACCAGTCATTCTAACTACCCAGGCTGTGTGCCGTGCAGACCACCCTGCCTTTCGTGACCTCACTTAATCTAATATTCTTTTCTTTCATACTCGTTCAAATGCTCTGGACTAGGCATCGTCAGCGGTGTGCTGGTCAATGTTTAACAAACGGCTCTCTGGGGGAAGGAGCGTGTGTGCTGATTCCCAGTGTTTGCCTATTTCTGTGCTGTACATGGGTGGAGAGGGCCAGTGGGGGGAGAGGAGATATCTGTAATACTTTCCACAATAAAGATAGCTTTTTATGTCATTTTTTAAAAATGTAGCTAGAGCAGTGTCATTCCCATTCCTGCCTCCCGCTACCCAGTTTTTCCTATCCCCAAAAGGAACCATTTGTATTAGTCTTCTAGTATTTCTTTATGCCAATATAACACTCATTTGCGTATATGTACACACATAGTCTTATTTTCCTAATCACACCAAAAATATCATTATAGCTGAAACCGGTTTGGTGCAGTGGGTAGAGCTCAGCCTGCGGACTGCAAGGCCCCAGGTTCGATTCCGGCCAAGGGCATGTACCTTGGTTGCAGGCACATCCCCAGTAGGGAGTGTGCAGGAGGCAGCTGATGGATGTCTCTCTCTCATCGATGTTTCTAGCTCTCCCTCTCCCTTCCTCTCTGTACAAAATCAATAAAATATATTTAAAAACATATTAAATATATCATTATATACAAAGGCTGCACCTTGCATTGCTTCCTTGAAGACGTTCCTCGGACACCATTCCCTATCAGAGTATGGAGAACTTCATCTTTTTCTACTGCGCTTAGTATCTATTCCCACGGTTGCTTCCATCAGCTCCCTGCGGGTACACACTGCGGCTGCCACCTCTCGCTGTGGCCTCACACGCAGCCCGGAGACGTTCAGGCCGAGCCCCCGGTCTTGCAGTCTTTCTGCAGAGCGGCCTGTCACTAAGCAATGGTGGAGAAAGAATGAATTCAACCAGGAGTGAGCGAAGGAGCCCAGGGCGGAGGGAGAAAGGAGCAGGGCCCACGGGCACGCGGCACTGCGCCGAGGCCCCAGCAGGTGGCGCTGCAGGCGGCGAACGCGCCCGCCCGGCGGCCTCGCCGGATCTTTCGCGGAGAGAAACGTCACGTGACCCGCGGGCCTTTCCCGGTCCCGGCAGGGTTCCCCGAGCCGCCGTCGGGGGTCCGGCCGAGGCCCGCCGGGTGGGAGCGGCTTCGGGGGACGGTGGCTGGGGCTCGCCGTGCATTGCACGCGCGTGCAGAGTTGGGGGCAGCCGAGGGTGCGCCTGCGCGAGCCCGGGGTCCGGGGGGAGCGGGAGGGTGGAGAGCAGCGGTTCCCAACCTTCCTAAGGCCGCGGCCCTTTAAGGCAGCTCCTATGGGGTGGTGATCCCCACCCATAACATTATTTCCGTGGCCACTTCATAGCTGTCATCTTGCTACTGTGATGAACTGTAATGTAAATATCTGATCTGCAGGATGTGTTTTCGTTGTTACAAATGGAACATCATTAAAGCATAGGGATTCATCACAAAAACAATATGTAATTATATATTGTGAAATATTATTTCTAATGACAAATAAATGAAATGTTGTCTTGAATCGTGGTGTAGCATGGGCAACAGTCTTCCTAGGACAACAGTAAACTGCATGGCTACACTTTGCTGCACCGAGGAGCGGTGTGTTGGTGCCTAAGACCATGGGAAATAGGTGTTTTCCGCTGGTCTTAGGCGACCCCTGTGAAAGGGGCGTTTGATCCCCACAGGGGTCGAGACCCACAGGTTGAGAACCGCTGGTTGAGAGGTGCAGCGGCCCATCCTCCTGGGGGGGGGGTCTCACTCCTGGTCCCGCGGGGCTGCCCTCCCATCCGGCGGCGGCTGGGACAGACCCTGAGGGTTAGAAAGGAAAAGTATGACTCGGACTGAGGTCTCTGGGGTGTGAGTGTGTGTGTTTCCCCAGCATCGTGGCCAGAACATCCTCAATTACAGTCTTGTTTTTTTCTTAACGGAACCTACACCCATATTATAATTTTAAAAAAATAAAAAGTCTACTGTTAAAAGGGGAACCGCTGGTTCACTGTGAGTTCCACAGCTTGCCAGAAGTTTTGTTAAAAATAATTTTATTTTAAATGTGTTGGGGAGTGCCCAGACTGGTGTGGCTCAATGGATAGAGCAACGCCTGGTGGACTGAAGGGTCTCAGGTTTGATTCCGGTGAAGGTCATGTATCTTGGTTGCAGGCACATCCCCAGTAGGGGGCGTGCAGGAGGCAGCTGATGGATGTCTCTCTCTCATCGATGTTTCTAACACTCTATTCCTCTCCCTTCCCCTCTGTAAAAAATCAATAAAGTGTATTTTAAAATGTGTTTGGGGGTATGTGTGATTACTTGCCTCAACCCATAAACCCACTGCTGTAGCCCGCAGTTGGATACACACAGAGATTCAGAGAAGGAAAGGACAGCAGCAGACTCCCTGCTCAGTGTTTCTGAGGGCAGCGTTTCCGCGTTAAAGCAGAGTGCCCACTGCAAACTCACCAAGCTACCATTGTCCTCCCCTGAGCGGGCATGCTGCCACACGTCACCTGTGCCATTCCACTGACTCCTCGGAGCAGCTCTGTAACAAGTTGCCACTTCCCCCTAGCTGGTTTGTCTCAGTGGATAGAGCGTGGGCCTGCAGACTGAAGAGTCCCAGGTTCGATTCCGGCCAAGGGCACAAGCCTGGGTTGCAGGCTAGATCCCCAGTAGGGGGCGTGCAGGAGGCAGCCAATTAACGATCCTCATCATCGATGTTTCTATCTCTCCCCCTCTCCCTGCCTACAATCAATAAAATATATTTAATAAAATTAAAAAGTTGCCGCTTAATAGATGAGAAAGCAAAGACCAGAAGAGCAAATGGGGCTGCACAGTGGCAGAGCCGGATGGCAAACCCGACGTTCATGCCCCTTATGTTAAGCTGCACTGTTTTGAGTGCCTCAAAGATTGACCAAAGTTTCGTGCAGGTTTCCCCAAGCATAACACCTCTCTGCAACAACCACAGTTGATTGCAGTGATAAACCTATGGACACTGTACACGCAGGCTTGCCAAAGGGATAGGATTTACAGGAAGACGGGAGGGGGCAGGGCAGGGGTACAGAGGACTGCACCGCTCTGTGAGCCCCGCACCCCTCGTCCACACCTCCCTCTTCCGGCACCTTCCCCAGGTGTTGGCAGCCGGGGAGCACACACCCTGATCCCTGACGGGCCGAGAGGGCACGGAGGACGGTGGCTTGGAGGAAGCCCCCCGACAGCCAGCAGGCCTCGTCCGGGGAGGACCAGGGAGGCGCTCGGAGCCGTCCTGGGCCTGAGAGAAGCCCCTGCAATAAACCCCCTCACGTTCGAGCTCGGTGTCTGTGTGAGAACGAGGACCAGGCCTCCAGGCGCCGACAGCTGCTGGGGACGTGTCCCCGGAGGCCGGGAAACACGGCTGGGGGCCGCCCTCAAACCCACCGCTCCTTCCCGAGGCCGTCTCAGTCCCGGTCTCACCGGAGTTAGGGGCGCTGCCTTCGGTCGGGCCCTCTTAGGGGGGACCCCTTATGCTCCCCTCAGCCTTCCCCAGCAGTCCTTGGGCAGCGGGACCATTCACAGAGACCCCCAGGTGCGGGTCCTGGCTCCCACAGCCCCTGGCTCCCGTGGAGTTGAGTCCAGGCCAGGGAGACACTGGGACCTTGAGGGCGGGGCTCTGCGGTCCTCAGGCAGAGGCCACACGGAAGGCTGCCCCTCCCCTCTCGTAGGCCTAGTGCATACAGATAAGTGGTAAGTTATCTTTGGGGTCCCTTCACATGACCTCAACTTAGAGAGAGGAGTCAAAACATGTGGGATTGGTACAAGGGTGGGGGCCAGCTGGTTTGCCCTGAAGGGTGTCCCAGATCAGGGTAAGGGTTCCCTTGGGGCATAGGGCAGCCTGCGTGAGGGGCCTGTGATGGTTTGCAGGGCTGGCCATGCCCCCCGCCAAGGCCCAAGCGGAAACCCTGGTATCTGGGATTTATTTATCTTCTATTATTGAAACTTTGTAGCCTTGAGCAAAGGCCAGGGCTGGGGGAGCGTGGCTTCCTCCATTTCCAGGGAAACCCAAGCCTCCTGCTCACTCTGTGGATGTAGCCATCTTGGTTGGGTTAATTTGCATACTCGCTCCTGATTGCCTGGTGGGCATGACCTGTGGGTGTAGCAGAGGCATGGTCAATTTGCATATCTCTCATTAGATAGGAGGATGTCTTCCCAGTCATCTGCAATGGAGTCAGGCAACTTGTATAATGAAAGAATTCTGCCCCCTAAATTCTTACCTATAATTTTTTCTGCAGCGGCACTGCCCTGGGTGGCCATCAGAGGGCAGGCTGCCCTACGTTCTGGAGTCGGAAGCACCAGACTAAGTTTCTTCTAAAGCAGCGGTTCTCCACCTTCCTAAGGCCTCGACCTTTTAAGACAGCTCCTCATGGGGTGGTGACCCCCAACCATAAAATTATTTCCGTTGCTACTTCATAACTGTCATTTTGCTACTGTTATGAACTGTAATGTAAATATCTGGTATGCAGGATGTATTTTCGTTGTTACACATTGAACATAATTAAAGCATAGTGATTAATCACAAAAACAATATGTAATTATATACTGTGAAATGTTTATTTCTAATTACAAATAAATGAAATTGTGTCTTGAATCATGGTGTAGCATGGGCAACAGTCTTCCTATGACAACAGTAAACTACGTTGCTACCCTTTGCTACACCGAGGAGCAGTGTGTTGGTTCCTAAGACCATGGGAAATAGGTGTTTTCCAATAGTCTTAGGCGACCCCTGTGAAAGGGTTGTTTGACCCCAAAGGGGTCGCGACCCACAGGTTGAGAACTCCGTTCTAAAGCCTTTAAGCAATGCAGAGGTTTGTTCATGCCGGGGACCCTCCTGGTGACAGGAAACAATCCCATTCCCCCCGGACCTAGCTGTCAGCTCTCTAGGTGGGCGGCTAAAGCACCTCTGGTTTGCTCTTGTGTGAAGGACGCAGCATTTACTGATGCCTCCTCTGGGCTCAGCAGGAACAGACTGCTCCTCCCCCTCCCTCACCCACTCCCACCCCAGCACAGAGCTTGTCCCAGGCTTGCTCCCCTTCAGATTCGCCCTGGAAAACGCAGGCTTGGAGAGATTCCAAGCTTTGCAGGAAAAGTCAAGCGTTTAATTTAGGAGCCTACCTTATTTATGCAGGGGCCATTCAGAAAGCACGTGGGGAATTCATTCATTCCCCCACCACGCACCCCGTGCCTCTCTGCTCTGCACAGGCCCTGCTCCAGGCACTGGGGGAGCGGCAGACCCCACTCTCTCGAAGCTCAGTTTTGTGGCACTGGGGGGGGAGGGGGGATGGGCAAACAGGACACAGTGTGCAGGCGGTGGTGAATGCTGTGAAGGAAACCAAGCCGGGGGAGGGGTTGAGAGGGATGGGCCAGGTGTGGGGTGTGGTGACAGTGTTTGGGCAGGTTCAAGCCTCTGACTGAGGAGAGGGCACAGTCCTTTCTGGCACCTGCAAGTCCCAGCCCGGAGGGCAGAGCCTCCCGCACAAAGATATCCGACAGCCGTGGTTGTCAGCGTGAGCCTGTGGTCCGAACGCGTGGCCCCACGTTCCTGCGTGTTGTGGGCTTGATCGAGTTCAGGTGCATGTAATTGAGTAGGATTGAAACCCAAGAGAATGTTGTAAACATCTTGACCACGCCCTTGCTTTGCCTCGTGGCATCGGCTGTAAAATAAAGACATGTGCCGGAACCGGTTTGGCTCAATGGATAGAGCGTTGGCCTGCGGACTGAAAGGTCCCAGGTTCGATTCCCATCAAGGGCATGTATCTTAGTTGTGGGCACATCCCCAGTGGGGGGTGTGCAGGAGGCAGCTCTCTCATCGATGTTTCTAACTCTCTATCCCTCTCCCTTCCTCTCTGTAAAAAATTAATAAAATATATTAAAAAAAAAAGAATTGCTCTTATAGCCATGGCTGGTGTAACCCAGTGGTTAGAGCATTGGCCCGCACACCAAAAGGTTATGGGTTATGGGTTTGACTCCCAGTCAAGGGCACACACCTGGATTGCAGGTTCAATCCTGCAAACAGGAGGCAATCAATTGATATGTCTCTCTCACAATGAAGTCTCTCTCTCTCCCTCTCTGTCTCTCTCTATCTCTCTCCTCCTTTCTTCCTTCCTCCTTCCCTCCCACTCTCTAAAATTCAGTGGAAAAACATCCTTGAGTGAGGATGAACAACAACAAAAACAATCGCTAACCCATCTTCTGTTTATGGACTTTTCTCTCCGGTGTATTTCCTAGAAAGGGGATCCCACAGCACAGCCTCCTGCACCCGGCTTTTTCACCGAGCAGAACCCACCCTTCATGCCTGTGTGTGCGAGCAGGGCCGTTCAGAGACCGCACACACAAATCCCACTTTGTGTGTCCGCTCACCGGCGAGGGACACCGAGCGACGTCCACGTTTTGGCTGTGGAGAACAGGGCTGCAGCGAGCCTCCGTGCGCAGTGTCTGTGCGTGCGTGTTTTCAGTTCTGCACGTGCACGTGGGACCTGGGGATGCGACCCCCTCCCACCCCCCCGCACGTCTGTGCTGCCTTCCACGAGGAAGTGTTTTCCAACGTAGCTGCGCCCGGTTCCTCTCCCCCCTGGCGGCCTCAGCAATGCCCCGAGGGCTAGAAGGCTCTCACAGTCCCCACGTCAGTAACTGAACACTGGCCTTTGGCTTGGTCATTGGCACATATTATTCCAGCCAGACGCGTGGGGACCATTCTCCAAACCGCGTACCTCCTGGCCCCCTCGCACATCCGTAAGCCCTCCCTGCTCTGCCTCCACATCAATCTCCAACCCGCCAGCCTCTCCCGCTGCACGGCCCACACTCCGGCCGCCGACATGACACGCTGAACGCCTCTGGGGTCCCTTGTTGGGGTCCCCGCCTCCAGGCTTGCTTCCTTCGATCGACTCGCTTGCAGAGTTCTTTCTTTAGAACAAATTCTCAAAAAAAGGAAACCAAAGCCGCCCTCGCTGGTTTGGCTCAGTGGACAGAGCGTTGGCCTGTGGACTGAAGGGTCCCAGGTTCGATGCCAGTCAGGGGCACATGCCCGGGTTGCCAGCTCTGTCCCCAGTGGGGGGCGTGCAGGAGGCAGCTGATCAGTGATTCTCTCATCATTGATGTTTTTCTCTCCCTTCTTCTCTGAAATCAATAAAAATGTATAAAAATTTAAAAAAATAAACCAAAGTTTTATGTACACGGGTGAAAAGAATAAACTGTTCCCGGAGGCATAACGGCCCACATGGAGAGAGATTTCTTTTTTTTAAAATATATTTTATTGATTTTTTACCAGAGAGGAAGGAAGAGGGATAGAGAGTTAGAAACATCGATGAGAGAGAGAATCGATCAGCCGCCTCCTGCATGCCCCCTACTGGGGATGTGCCCACAACCAAGATACATGCCCTTGACTGGAATGGAACCTGGGACCTTTCAGTCCGCAGGCCGACGCTCTATCCACTGAGCCACACCGGTTTGGGCATGGAGAGAGACTTCTTGAAGCTCCTGGGGGCAGCAACCCTCTCAGGCGTGTGCCTGAGGGACGGGGAGCATCCTTCACCCTCCCCTGTCCCTGAAGGGGGCGAGACCTCACCAGCCACATGGCGGCCTGGGGTTTGGAGTCAAGCAGGCCGCTCGGGCTGGCTGTGGAGGAGGGCCCCCAGGTCCCCTGGGACCGTCAGAGCGGCACCCCACCTCCAGCTTTCCCCCTTCCTCCCCCCATTCCCGGGTGACCTTCCCGTCCATCCCCCGGCCCGGCCGTCATTAGTGCCGAAGACGCAGGTGGGGCTGAGTCACCGGCCCGGCCTTTGTCTGCGTCCTCTTCACGGGGAGGCGGGCGGAGGCCGGCACAAAGGCAAATGGCTGCCCTGCCCGCTCTCTGAGAGCCTCTCCCGCCCCAGCCCATCTCCCCGCTGCAGCTGGGAAACCTGCCTCTCAGCCCGGCCGGCCCAGCCACCGCTCCCCTCTCCGCTCCGCAGGCTTGTTCAGAGCTGAGCCGGAAGATGGAGATGTGACCGCCCCTCTGTCCACCGCCCTCTCGGTCCCCCCGTCCCCCTGGATGGAGCCAGCAGCTGCCCCCGAGGCCTTGGCTTTGTCAGGGAGGGAAAGAGCCGCCCACCTCCCTCCCCCCGTGGCTCCGCTGAAAAGACGGGGCCCTCTGAGGACAGAGGCCTCTCCACGCCAGCTCGGGCCCGGCCGCCAGCAGCCCTGGATCCCCTCACCTCGGATCTAGGTGGGTGTGAGGGCCAGGCCGCCGTGCCCTCCTTTCACACTGGGGCGCAGGCGAATGGCAGGGGGACTGGGCACATGGCAAGGGCACCTTGGCTGGCTTTGGACGGACGCATCCCCCTGTGTCACCCACCCCAACCCCCACCTCGGTCAGAACATTTCCCGAACCCCAGAGAGTTCCGTGTTTCTTCCCGTCAATGCCCTCGCTGTCCCAGCTGCAGCCACTCACCGGCCTCTCTCACCCAGGACGAGTTTTGCCCATTCAAGGGTCTTACGCCACTGGAACCCTATGGACTCAGCTGGTGTGGCTCAGTGCGCATCGGCCTGTGCACCAAGAGGGCGTAGGTTCGATTCCCAGGCAGGGCACAGGCCAGGGTTGTGGGCTTGATCCCCAGGAGGGGTGTGCAGGAGGCACTGGTGGATGATGCTTCTCTCTCATTGATGTTTCCATCTCTCTCTCCCCCTCTCCCTTCCCCCCTCTCTCTCTCTAAAAAATTAATAAAAACATATTTGAATGGAACCATATGGTCCGAACTCTTTCACTCAATAAAACGTTTTGGAGAGTTAGCCATGTTGTTGCATGCATCAGAAATCCATTCCTTTGTATCGCTGGGGAGGGCTCCATTCTGTGAATGTGCCACAACTTGAAAAATCAGTTTTCCTCCCCTGGGGCCTCAATCAAGTTTCCCTCGCCTTGCCCAGCCAGCGTGGCTCGGTGGTTGCGCGTCGACCTATGAACCAGGAGGTCACGGTTTGATTTCTGGTCAGGGCACATGCCCAGATTGTGGGCTCTTTCACCCATGGGGGTGTGCAGGAGGCATCGGATCCATGATTCTATCTCATTGATGTTTCTATCTCTCTCTCTCCTTCTCCCTTCTTCTCTGAAATCAATAAAAATATATATTTTTTTGCCAAAACCGGTTTGGCTCAGTGGATAGAGCGCCGGCCTGCGAACTAGAAGGTCCCAGGTTTGATTCAGGTCAAGGGCATGTACCTTGGTTGCAGGCACATCTCCAGTGGGAGGTGTGCAGAAGGCAGCTGATCGATGACTCTCTATCCCTCTCCCTTCCTCTTTGTAAAAAATCAATGAAATATATTTAAAATATATATACGTATATTTAAAGGTTTCCCTTTTCTTGACTAGAGCAGTTACACATAGACACACACATACACACACACACATGCACACACACACGTGCACACACGTGCACACACCTGCGCAGGTTTGGGTGCTTAGCGGGGAGATGAGCTCTTGGAGCGGCTGGGGGCAGGTCACGGTGCACCAGCTCTGCCGGGACCTGGCGTCACTCTCCTCCGAGGGCAACGGGAGGGAGGGCTCCGGCCGAGCCTTTGAACGGGGCCGGGAGAGGGGAGATGGGCCCCCCGACGGGCGGGGCTCAGAGGCAGGGGCGAGCTAAGTGCTCGGTGAAAAGGCCACTCCAGGCCCCCTCCACGCAGCCATTGTTGGGCCTGCAGGGAGGAGGGCGGCTCCGGGCTTCGGAAGGCCTCTCCGGCGGCCGCTAATGGATGTTCACCCTCCGTCCTTCCTGGCCGCCACGTCACGCGCCCGTCTCCACCTCACTGAGAGCTCTGTGCTCCTGCCGGAGGCCCGAACAAAGGCCTCGCTCCACAAAGGGGTGCTCTGAGCACTCCACTCCTGCATCCGCCCGGGGGTCTGAGCACTCCACTCCTGCATCTGCCGGGGGCTGCTGGTCCCGGGGCCTGTCTGGCACGCGAGGCTGCAGGGACGTCTCGGAGGAGAGCCCACCGTATCCTTAATGGTGGGAACCTCTTCTCATGTCCCTCGTGGGTCAGGGTTACCAGTTCAGGGTTCGGGTTCTGAAGGAGGCCACACGCAAACGAAGAGAGAGACTAAAAAACATTAATTTGGCGATATTGGGGGGCCAGACGGGAGCCTTCCTCTAGTGCAGTGGTTCTCAACCTTCCTAAGGCTGCAACCCTTGCATACAGTTCCTCATATGGTGGTGACCCCCCAACCATGAAATTTTGCTACTGTTATGCATCGTGATGTAAACATCTGCATTTTCCGATGGTCTTAGGCGACCCCCGTGAAAGGGTCGTTCGACCTCCAAAGGGGTCATGACCCACAGGTTGAGAACCGCTGCTCTAGTGGAAAGGACTGCCACTTGCTCTGGCCTTTTTCTCCCTTTTATTAAGGCTTTGGGACACACCCCTAGCCTTTAGGCAGGAAATAACGAAAACAGAAATTAACATGAAACAAATAGGTAGAGGCTGCTTCAGCCAACAATGTTTTCATCTAAACAGTGAGTAATTAGCCCTGACCTTTCATAGCAGATAAGGTTGACCAGCCTTCTGGCCTCCTGTTTACATCCATTTAGTGAGAACAATGTTTGGTTTCCGACACTTAAACTTAACGTCTCTGGCATCTTCACCACCACCCCACCCCCAGGAGGCCCACGCTGATCACACAGGAGCAATCCCTCACTTTGAAGAAGGGAATTGGCCTGAGAGAGCGGTTTTGAGAGAAAACAGTGGTTCCCCGTGTCCACACCCCCTGTATGGAACGCAGGGGAAGGGACTGGCCTGAAGGCAGGCCTACAGAGATCAGTCCCCAGGCCGCTGGGCCAGGGCCTCATGCTGACCTTGGCCCCCAGGGAGAGAAGCGATTGCAGGGGCGGCCCCTCCGCTGGCCACCTGGGCCCCCCACACAGCTGCCTGCAGGGCTGCGTCCAGTAGAAGAAAAGGTAGGCGGCAACCGGTGTGGCTCAGTGGATAGAGCGTCGGCCTGCGGACTGAAAGGTCCCAGGTTTCATTCCGGTCAAGGGCATGTCCCTTGGTGGTGGGCACATCCCCAGTAGGGGGCGTGCAAGAGGCAGCTGGTTGATGTCTCTCTCATTGATGTTTCTAACTCTCCATCCCTCTCTCTTCCTCTCTGTACAAAATCAATAAAATGTATTTTAAAAAAAAAAGAAAGAAAGAAAAGGTAGCTCATGAAGTGAGCCCTGGCTTCCTGGGGGAATTAGAGTGGGAGGATCAGAGACCTGGTGGTGAGGGGACTGGAGCCGGAGGTTAGAGTCAAACAGTGCAGGAAAGAGCCCCGAGAGGCCTGGGACAGAGCGTAGGTCCTCGGCCCCCGACGGGCGGGGCTCAGAGAGAGGGGCGTGCCATCCCTGCTTTAAGCAGATGTTCTCCCCGAGAGCTTGACTCTAGGTCTGAGCTTGACACCATGGACGGGCAGGCCTGGAAGGATGGACGGGGAGACCATCGCGTCCACCACGCCCCTCGCCGCCGATGCTCAGAGGAGACTGAGGGCCGGGGGCTCAGCCAAGGTCGAGGGTGCCAGCCCGGCTCCCAAGGCCACCGGCCACAGAGCTGGGCTGGGACCCAGGTGGGCTCTGTCCCACAGCTCCGTCTTCCCCTCCTGACTCTGCCCGGGGCCCTCCGGGGCTGAAAGCTGCTTCCCGGGAGGCGCGTGGGCTCTGGGTCCCTCCAGCCTCCCCTGTCCCCCCTCCCCCCCCCCATCCGGCGGAGGCCCAGGTGGCTGCACTGATGCGCGCATTAGCTGCACGCGGATAAAAGCGGTCTCGAGGGTCTCTTCAGGAGGCCCCCGGGCTGCGGTAAAGCAAATTAAAACGCCACTCAAAGGTCAATGGAAACCGCGTTCATCCTCTTTCCTCGCACAAATTGATTCCTCTTTGCCCCGGGGGTCAGACTGAAGGTCAGTGAGGGGGCCCAGCTGCAGGCGGAATGAATGGGGAGCTGGGCGGAAGGACCCGCAGCTCCACGTGTGTGTGTGTGTGTGTGTGTGTGTGTGTGTGTGTTCTCAACTTGTGGGTCGAGACCCATAGGTTGAAAACCGCTAGCAAGGTCGCCTAAGACCATCGGAAAACAGATATTTACATTATGGTTCATCAACAGTAGCAAAATGACAGTGATGAAGTAGCAACGGAAATAATTTTAAAATTGGGGGTCACCACCACATGAGGAGCTGTATTAAAGGGTCGCGGCATTAACAAAGGTTGAGAACCACTGCCTCAGAGGCATTCTGAGTGTTTCTGTTGTCAGGACTCTAAGAGCAGTTACGATTCCTCACCTGCCCACGAGTCTCTGCGCGAATCCTCTTAAGCGTGTGTGTGTGTGTGGTGGGGGGGAGCTTGGAATGTCCCAGAGAGACTCAGAGATGGCACGTCACTTGCCCAAGGCCACAGCTCTCGGTTCCTTCTCCAGACCTGTGAGCGCCTGGGTCTTTGCCCGTGTCTCTAAGTGGCACCGCCCTCGGTCCAGCTGCTCAAACAGAACCCAGAGCCGTCCTTACACCCCGCTTTCTTCACTCGCACATCCTCTCCGAGTCCCGTGCTGCGATAGTTCTCAGACAACAGCTGAGCCGCCTTCCAGGGGCGTCGTCCTGGATCCCATTGCCCCTGGCCTAGCGCCCAGCAACCGTTTCCCTCCGCTCCGAGCATAAAAGCTGGGCGGTCCCGGTGTGAGCTGGGGCGGCCCAGGGCAGAGAGCAGCTCGAACTGTAGCTGCTTCAAAGTCAACACGTGTCAGCGGTTCCCACTCCCCCACCCCCTTTCTAGTCCTTCCAGTCTGTTCCCCCCCCCCCCCGGGGGAAACCCTAGCTGACTTCTTTCTCTTTCCCGCTCTCCCAGCATCAGGAAGACCCTGAGGCCTGGCCCTAGCCCTTTCCTGAACCCCTCCCCGGGGTCCCTCAACGCCTTCCTTCCTCTGCCGTGGGGAGGGGGCCGGAAGGAGAGAGGCCTGTCGTGACTTAGTTTGGGGTCATGGGGAGCCAGAGCCACCCCAAAGCTGCCCCTGCTTCCTGGGCCACTGTAACGAGGGAGGGCTGACCTTCAACCCCTCGCATCCCCGCCATGCTATCACACACACACACACACACACACACACACACACACACACACACACACACACACACACACACACACACACACACACACACACACATACACACACACACACACACACACACACACACAAACACTCACATACACATACACACACACTCATACACACACACACTCATACACACACACTCATACACACACACACATACACACACACACTCACTCACACACGGGCAGGTGATGCTGGGCTATTTCTATCTCAGATGCAATGTAAGCAGGGGACCTTCTCTCTGTTTGGGGGTCACATATCCTAACAGAGGAAGTTTGGGGCGAGTCTTAGAGAATCATGAGCTTCCGCAAACATGACTTGAGCTCCAGTTCTGTACCAGCCACCTTGCCAGGGACCTCCCATACACTGGCTCTGGGAACCCTACCCTGGCAGGCAGAGGCGCCGGCTGAAGGCCAGTGAAGGTCAGAGGTCACAGCTGGTCGGGCAGGGCAGGCAGAGGCACCGGCTGAAGGTCAGTGAAGGTCAGAGGTCATAGCTGGTAGGGCAGGGCAGCCCTCGGCTTGGAGACTTGGAGAGGGAGTGAGGAAGGGCAGGCGAGGCTGGAGCCGGGATTCCTTCCTGCCCATCCCTTTGCCTGGCCTGCAAGGCCTGGTTTGGTGCTGGTTTCAGCCCCGTCGGCCAAATGCAGGCCCCGGGCAGCATGGCTGCTCTGTCTTCCTTCTCCGGTGAAGTGTCCCCTGTTGCCCGGCCCCAGGGCCCTGAGGCTGAGGGCAAGGCACCCTCCAAGGGGCCCTCTCCCCCGAGGCTGGGGGCTCTGGGACACCCCCCCTTGTTGCTATCTGACCAGCCCTTCCTTCTGCCCACGCAGGAGGCCGCCGCTCCACCTGCTGCAGTAACGCACTCACACCTTGGTGACATCGCCTTTCCAATTAGACACTCAGAGGCGAACAGCAGGGGTGACGCGAGCAGCCTTGGCCCTGAGCCCGCGGCCCCATGTGGGTGCAGCGCCCGAGGCCCAGGGACCCTCCCGCTCATGGTCTCCAAATGAAGCCATCTGAACCCCTGTCCACCCTGTGTCTCCTTCCTTCCTTTTCTCCTCCCTTCCTCCCTTCTTCCCTCCCTTCCTCCCTCCCTTCCTCCCTTCTTCCTTCCTTCCTCCCTCCCTTCCTTCCTTGAGTGGCACTCTTGGGCCAGTACTTCAGTGAGAACAGGATGAGGGTTAGGGCTCGATAGGGCTAACCAGGGCCGGGCCTGCTCTCAGAGTTTCACAGGTGCCACCTAATGTCATTCCTCCACCAGCCACATGGGTCGGTGCTGTCACCTCCCGTTTCCCAGACGGACAGCTAAGTGCAGAGAAGTTGGAGTCACACAGCGAGCAGCGGTTGATCAGGGCGAGGACCAGGCAGTCTGGCTCCACGACACTGCACGGCGGCCCCCACACAGCCACATGGACCGCAGACAGGGGAGTGCCGTGACTCCCCGCCCACCCCCCCCACTGGCGCCACCTCTGTCGTGTCCTGACCCTGCCTCTGCCGCATCTGCCCCTCCCTGCTCCGCTCCCGCTGGATGGCCTGGGGCAGAGCACGGGCCTCTGGTCCTCCCGTGCGGGCTCGGTTCCCCCCCCCCCCATCACCCACCTCCCGGCCGTAGAAACCTGGGCCTATTGCTCCTTTGACTCCATCCCTAAATGGCCCCCCACCTTCTCCCCTCTTCCCTCTGACTGTCCCAATCCCAGTCTTCCTTCCCTCCCACCACGTGCCGGCGTGGTCCTCATGAGCCCTTCGTACGTGCTGTTCCCTCTGCTGGGAGTGCCTTCCCTCTCTTCACCCTGGTGACCGAGGGGACCAAGGCTCAGCCCAACTCAGCATCCCCTTCTCTGGGAAGCCTTTGCTGACCAGCCCCCCCCCCCATCTCTGCCTTGTGGA
Source organism: Lasiurus borealis (assembly GCA_004026805.1). Classification (NCBI taxonomy): domain Eukaryota; kingdom Metazoa; phylum Chordata; class Mammalia; order Chiroptera; family Vespertilionidae; genus Lasiurus; species Lasiurus borealis. Next base: position 30,336 of record PVJN01018949.1, read on the forward strand.
ACAATCACCGCTAGATGCGAGCTTGGGGGGCCCGACTGAGCCCCTGTGGAAGTCTAGCCATGTTGAAGACATCAGCCGACAAGGCTACACACAGAGCAGGTGTCTGAGGAGACCTGGCTGTTCGAGGCTCCCCGGCCCAGGAGCCAGTCATGCGAGTGACGGGCTGGAGGAATTAATTGTCCGCCCTGTGAGAGCGGCCGGGCAGAGGCCAAGTCGCGGACACGCTGGCTGTGCTGAGCCCTGAGCGCACGCCAGATTCGTGACCACGAGAAATGTTGCTGTTGCCGACCATCCGTGTGCTGGGTGGCTGGTGATACACAGGAGATCACCACTTCATCTCTCTCTCTGCTTCTGTCTCCATCATTACCTCTGCTTGTATCTATATCTTGTCACGCTTCCTCCACCTAACACCACATAGCGGTCATTTTTTATGTCTAGAAATGAATGTATACTTCACTATTTTGAACGGGCTGCAAGATCTTTCATTGTATGGCTTTATCGTACTTCTTATCATTCTATTTGACTGTAGACGTTTGGTTTCATTTCATTGCTACTACAGACACCATTGTACGAATGTTCTGGAACACCACTAAGTATAACGATGGGAGAACTTCCTCAGGATCATTCCCAGGAGACGCTGGGTTAAAAGATAAAGGCTTTGCCCTGGTTTGGCTCTGTGGATAGAGCGTCGGCCTGTGGACTGAAGGGTCCCAGGTTCCATTCCAATCAAGGGCACATGCCTGGGTTGTGAGTTCAGTCCCCAGTGGGGGGGCGTGCAGGAGGCGGCTGATGGATGTCTCCCTCTCCTGGATGTTTCTAACTCTCTATCCTTCTCCCTTCCTCTCTGTAAAATATCAACAAAACATTTTTTTAAAAAAAATCTGTGGATGCAGCTAAAGCCATAATGAGAAATGTATAGCCATAAATACGTGTGTGTGTGTGTGGTGGGAAGGCAGCCTATCCGGGACCTCCTCTGTCCCCGCACCCCCACTCCCACCTGCCACAGGGAGACTGTGGTTTGGTGACTCCTAGAGACAACTCCAAACCCGTTTCCAAATACCGGGGTGTCTACGGTAGTGCTGACGTCCGTCAGCTCTTTGTTCTTTGCGGGGACATCCACCTGCAAATGCGACCCCGGCAGGTGCCAGGCCCAGCGCGCCCCCCCCCAGCCACTTCCCCCGCTTCCCCACCGCCCTCAGCGGCGCGCACGCGGCGCACCCACACCCGGGTGCTAAGCCGCCCGCCGGTCCCACCTGCAGCGCCGACTCCGACCTTAATTAAATTCCCTTCTGCCGGGCGCCAGGTGCGTCCTTCCGCAGGGCCGTGCTAATCCCGGCCTCCGGGGCAGGGACCCGGCCCCTTTCCGGACGCGCCCGCCCCGCGCTGCGCTCCCCTCCGCTGCGCTGCGCTCCGCTCCTACCTGGAAGCGCCCCTCCCGCGCCCCGCGGCCCCCCTTCCTCCCGGGGACGGGGGAGTCGCCTGTCACGCTGCCCCTGCCGGGAAGTTCACGTCCAGCGCCCACTCTGGCGAGCCCCGTATAAAAGGACCGCGGAGCGCGAGCGGGGCCAGGCGGGGAGGAGGAGACGGGAAGGAGGAGCCGCGACCTCTCCAAAGAGCCTCCTCGCTCGGGCGCAGCCTCCCCGCGACAGGTAAGGGCGCAGCGGCGGCGCGGAGCCTCGCTCTCTCCGCGGGACCCCCTGCCCCGGGAACTCGGGGTGCTCTCGCCCGCGGTCCCGGTCCCGGTCCCGGTCCCGAGTTCTTGAGAAAGTTTCTGGACCGGGTGCGGCGCGGGAAGCCGCGGGCAGCGGGCAGCGGGCAGCCTCCGGACCGCGGGCAAACCCTGCTGGCGGCCGCCGCGTCTCCCCCCACCTCCCTCCCGGGCAGTGGGGCTGCCAGGACCCCCGAGACTCCTACCGCCTTCGGGGGCGATCTCGGGAAAGCCGGTGTTCGGGCGCCTCTCCCTCTCCTCGTTTTCTGGGTTTCTGGGTGGATGTCACTTAAAAGAGACCACATATTCGAGTGCAAATTAACGCTGCAAACGGGGGCAGGAGAGCGAAGGCTAACGGTCACCAAAGCTCCCTGTATCCCTACTTTTTTGGAGGCAGACAGACCCCGGAAGGCTCGTTTTTCTGCCCATTTTAGCGCGCCCCGCGGGGCTTTGCGCTGAGAATAAAGGCTCGGTCGCCTCTACACGACCCAGCGGCGGCGGCGGGTGGGAAGGCGGTGGCCCGGGGAGCTGTCCGAGGTGCTGAACCGCCCGCTCTGCCGTCTCCATGGGCCCGCAGCGTGGAGGACCTCTGTCCCCCAGACCCTAGACTGCAGGGCAGAACTGGACAGCCGACGGAGCTGGCCCAGCTGCAGGCCAGGACGATTTCCAGGGAAGGAGGCAGAGTCTACAGGGCACCTGGGTCCCCCAAATGCTTCGTGTCTAAACGGGGGAGGTAGTGGTTCTCACGCACTGGCTGGAAAGAGCCAAGGACAGCGGTACAAGTGTGTATTTATCCGTTGTTCAGGTATGTTTCAGATGAAGGCTTCGGTAATGACAATAACCCACTGACACTTGTGTTTTAGGACTTGACGCATCGGTATCTCGGTACGGGGACAAAACTCTGCCCCTCTAATGCTTACAGGAAGGCCTGGTCGATGTGCAGCTTTATAGGGACGCAACGTCTCGTTTAGCTCACAGAGAATCCCACCTGCACAGGGGAGCTTCTTACAAGTGTTATAAGAAGTGTTGTTATAGAGCTGATGCTAAGATGAACAAAGTACAGACTTCTATTTGTTTTCCCGAGGCTTTCAAAAACCTCTCCCTGCTTACGGAAAGCACAATGTTTGACATCTCCCCAATACTATATGGCTTTTTTTTTTAAATGGCACAAGGCAATCTTGATTCGCTGTAGAAAAATTAAGACTACATACAAGGAAAAAGAAGCAAGCTAGCATCTTAGTAGTAGAATGGAGCTTGGAGAGGGTGGGAAGGGACCAGGTGTACAATCCCCGCCAGTGGGGCAGAAGGTAAGAAAACGCTCCCAGAAGCCTGCAATCACGAGGCAGGGTTTTAGAAAATAGAAATCGCTCTAGAATGGCCAATTTTGAGGGAAATTAAAATATAATTGAGGGATCTGTCAGACCTAGATGATCTTACTTCTTTCTCTACTCCTATGATATTGTTACACTTGCCACGGTGATATATGATGATCATTTTTCTGCTTTTCTGGCAAATCGGGGCATTTACAAGTGTGTGGTGTGGTCTCCGAGCTTCAGTGTGAATTGTCTTGTCTGCCACGTTGAGACTTTGTACTTGAACCGGAGCGTTCAAAAGGCTCTAATGGGAGCAGCCTGTCCCTGGTCACCAGTGGTCATCAAGGTTGACCAATGCTCCCCCCGTGGCCCGGATGGCTGATGGGCCGGCTCACTGACTGCCAGCGCCATCTAATGGCTGCTCTGAAAACCTTCGGGCAGTCCCTGGCCACCGTTCAGAAGGGTGCCCTGAGCTGGCTCTGCTTTGGGGAAAGTAAGTAGGGGCGGGGTAGAGAGAAGGAAGTGGCTCTCTGAAGTGGACAAGGAGAGCCAGGGAGAACTTTCACTTCCAAAGCCTCCTCTATGAAAAAGATCTGGCCCACAGGTCAGTTCCGGCCTGACCGGTGAAGCGGACTGAGGAAGGAAGGTGGGGATTAAGAAAGGCACGAAAGCGGGATTGGGAGGCCTGCAAGTCATCGACAGACTGCAGTCACTTTATGAACTGTGCAATACCATTTTTTAAAAATATATTTTATTGATTTTTTTTCACAGAGAGGAAGGGAAAGGGATAGAGAGTTAGAAACATCAATGAGAGAGAGATGTTACTAGGGATGTGCCCGCAACCAACGTACATGCCCTGACCAAAATCAAACCTGGGCCCTTTCAGACCACAGGACGACATTCTATCCACTGAGCCAAACCGCAATACCTTTTATACACAAACCCTGGCTGGGAAGTCAGTCAAGAGGAAGGTACTCTCCGTTCCTCGTCATCTCTGAGGGGTTTTATAAAGCAAGAAGCCAAATTCTCGGTACGGCGAATCTCAGTAAATAGTTACAGGCTTCTGGAAGGTCGCTCTTACTCTAGTGACAATCGGAAATCGCCATCCAAACGAGTCAGGGGACACCCTGTGGGCAGTGGACTGAATCTTAGGGTACAAGGACTCTGTCAGCTTACACCCGGTCTCCAACAGCTCCCCCTTCCTTAGTTTTCAGGCGGAGTTCACATGGTCTTGGAGTTGTTTTCTGAAAGATATAAACATATTCTCGACCAAACGTTAATAAAGGAATCTTTCCTATAAAATGGACCTGGGATCCTTTTTATTTTTGCCCAAACAATTTTCCTTTGGCTTATTTTGACACCGTGTGTGTTTTTCACGGGTGTCTTGCTGTTAGAATTACAAAGGAAAATTAATTTTCTAAAGTAAAAATTTTCTAGATGTAATTTACTTACAGGATATTTTTTCTTACATGATAAGTAAAAATTTTCTAGATGTAATTTACTTACAGGATATTTTTTCCTTACATGATATTACCCTGCAATCCCTCCTTTTTTTTTTGATTAATGTAGGCTTCTGTAAAATTTTTAATGCAATCTTGGTAACTTTAAATTTTATTTTTTTGCACAAAAATATGCTTTAGGTTCATTGTATGTTAAGCAATTTTACCACGAGATGAACTACCAATAAAAATTTTAGTTAATACTTTAGGAACAGTTTTTGTCCAGTACAATTAAATTTTCTTGAATATTCACTTATTACAATTAGACAACTTAAATTAATCTGAAAACTTGATTACTATTTTACTGTCAAATTTAATACTCTATCAACAATCTTAATTTACCCTATAACAATTAGTGGAAAGGATTATTTGCATACTTGAGTAGGCCCTGAGCATTCCTGGTGCTAGGCTGGATTTAAATAGAGGGCAGCTGCTGTCGGCCTAGTCTCTCTCTGTTACCTGGGTCCCAATCTGGGCTGGGCGTGGGAAGCGAAGTAGCTATGGGGGCAGGAGACCTCCTTTAGAAGGGGTGAGGGTTCAGGCCCCTGCAAGGTTGAGGGGGGATGAGGGTCCGTGCCCCACTTCTGTTGACCCCCAAGTTCTCTCCTGATGGCCCCTCTGAGACTGTACCTGTCTTAGGTTGTTCCTTCCCTGAGGAATCTTACCCGTCTCTGGCTAATCAGCCATCCTCCAGAGCCAAGCAGGGTGATGTGAGGTTCAGTTCTGTCTCCTTGGTGGCCTGTGCCCCCGTGGCCTCCACACCCAGCACCTGCCTTGGGATCCCCTCGGCTGCTGGCGGGGCCCCGGAACTGATCACATATCTCGGGGAACTCAGGTTCCTTCTCCAGGGAGGGCCCAGCTCACACCTTTGGGCGAGAGACAGATCCATGGTACCAGCCATCATGAGGCTTTAGCCTCAGCATGAACAGAGAGCTCAGGCTACAGCTGAGGGCAATTGGATTGTGAGAAGAGGGTCCCTCTTGGCAAAAGGGTAAGAGGGGCCAGGGCCAGTATGGAATGCTCAAGTGCCTTCCCAGTGCCTCAATTCCTTCTGAAAGGGATTAAATCTTTTCATGTCCTTTTCTAAATTGCTGCCAAACATTCAAAGAATTAATTTGTAAGTGTGTTTGGGATAATTGTACAATAGCTGTTGTGAAATATCAAAAATTATCATGACATTGTAGAATAATATCCTGCAAGGATATATTCTTTGTTCTAGGCCATGGCAATTCCATTCCAAACTGGCTGTCAATTTCTTTCTGTAACTTTATATAAACGTCGTCAGGGAGGCAAAAACGCAACCGGGGTCTTAGCTGGCCCCAGGGCTTCGTAATGATTTCGCATTCGTTCTCCAACTTTCTGCCATGTCTCTACATCAACAGCCCCTGCCTCAGGAAGCCAAGGGCAGACTTCCTCAATGACTTCCAAACAATTTCCTACCTGCCTGTCCCTAACTTTGGTTCCTCTACCGTTGAGCATAGACTTCAACATTCGCCCATCAAGAGCACTCTCCCTGGACTCTAGCTGTCCCCTGCTTTACTCCCGACACGTAAGAAGTTGCTCCTCCCTTACCTTAATATTCACAGTGCGCAGAACAGAGTGGTACCTCGAGATACGAGTGCCCTAACATACGATATTTTTGAGATACGAGCCATCGAGCGAGCGATTTTTGCTTTGAAATACGAGCAACATTTGAGATAGGAGTCATCGCGCGGATCGGCCGGCTGCACACGACCCACCAGTTTACCACGACTCAAGCGTCTCATAGTTTCCCACGCCTGACAGGCGGACCGGGCTGAGTAAGGAGGTGGGAATTAAGGAAAGAAAGACACGAGAGCCGGATGGGGCGGGCTGCAAGCCGCCGGCAGACTGCAGCCACTATTAACTGCTCAATACCTTTTACCCACAAACACGGACAGGAGGTCGGTCAAGAGGAACGCACTCTCCGTTCCTCGTCATCTCTAAGGGGTTTTATGAAGCAAGAAGCCGAATTCTCGGTACGGCAAATCTCAGTCATAGTTACAGGCTTCTGGAAGGTCCCTCTCACTCTGCTGACAATCGGAAATCGCCATCCAAACAAGTCAGGGGACACTCTGTGGGCAGGGGACTGAATCTTATATCAGCCCCTTCGGGTGCAAGGACTCTGTCAGCTCACACCCGGGTCTCCAACACCCACGCCTCCAGTAATGAGAGGTTCTTCCAGGCAAACATTTTAAAATGCAGATGTCCATGAGGCTAGACAGTTAGTCATCCTCGCCTTCATGTAAATCACCTTTCTCATCTAATTAGGTTTCTTCCTCCCAGCTGATGGAGAAGATCTTCTGAAAGACAAAATGCCGGTGGGGTTGGTGGGGAGCCGATGGCAGAACTTAGGGCCACTGCCAGGGGCCAAGCCGGGTGAGGAGGGCCTGGGCAGCATGAAACCTACAGGGTCGGTCGGGGAAGGCACTGGGCACGAGGGGCCAGAGGCAGCCTCAGGCAGCACCCTATCCCCGCTCTCTCCACCTCGGCACCTGCAGAGAGATGCTTGGATCAGTATCTTTTGCAGGCGTTCACCATGGCAGGTCATTCCTTTTGCTCTGTGGTCCATCTCTCTCCCTTCTACACCCACTGCATGTCCAACTCCAGCCATTCCAGACGACATCTGAGAGAATCGGAGGCCACGAGGTCTGACTTGGAATGTGTTCAGAAGATGACGCACTTTTTAAAAAATGGGGGTGAGGGGTGGGTTGCTTTAGAAATCTCTCCAAAGTACAGGGGTCTGGGAAACAGTGATCCCGTGGGTGATCTGTGTACAAGACAACAAACTGGGTTGGCTAAAGTTTTGGCTAAATTGGCCAGAGTTTTTTTGTTTGTTTTCTTTTTTAAAAAAATATATTTTATTGATTTTTCACAGAGAGGAAGGGAGAGGGATAGAGTTAGAAACATCGATGAGAGACATGGATCAGCTGCCTCTTGCACGTCCCCCATTGGCACATGCCCTTGACCGGAATTGAACCTGGGACCCTTCATTCTGCAGGCTGATGCTCTATCCACTGAGCCAAACCGGTTTTGGCTGGCCAAAGGTTTTATTTATTGTCATGCAGACCTATTTCCAGAAAACAGATGTTTCTGAGGAATGGTAGGGTTTTGGTGGGGAAAGAGGGGAAGAGACCGCCTTGGGCAGGAGTTTTGAGCCGTTGTCTCTCCCAAGTTACTCCTTGGGTCTGGAGCGTTAGGACAGTAGCTGCAGGAAGGTGGTGGCACAGGAAGGCTCTGTGCTGTCAGCGGAATGCAGCCTTCCCTCGTCATGCAAACCCACGTGATTGCCTCTCTGGGCTTCACA
>PVJN01018950.1:0-38158 GCA_004026805.1 Lasiurus borealis
TTCCATATTGTACCCGAAAACACAGGGTCAGCTGCCTGCCACAAGGAAAGCCAAACTTGTGGGGCAGGTGCTAGTGCGAAAGGAAAGAAGCTTTATTCAGGCTTTGGGAGCATGGTGGACTACCCTCTCAAAGACTATCTCCCCTTTCCTGCTCAAGACCAAGGTTCTTTTAGAGACTGGAAGGAGTTGGCTTTTTTTTCTATCCAATTATTCCTAGCTTTCCACACCCTAGGCCCATCCATTCATCTTTCTAGCCTTTGGCACATCGGGTTTAAGAATCTCCCCCTGTGCCATTTTGGCCAATGAGGAAGATTTATAGTGCTCCCTGTCCACTGCATTGGGGAGCAGGGGCAGGATCTGGCATGAGGAGGTCTATGGATGCAGCAGCTGAGGCTGGACATGGTGCCCACATATCCACAAGAGTTGGTTGGAGTCCCGAGGCGCCCTCTGCATCCCAGTGCATCCATATCCTCTGTACAGCTGCCCAAGTCCCTGCTCTGACTGAAGGCTGCCCACAGTAACAATATGAGAGGTCTTATTTGTCATGCACACGGAGCACATTGACCAGAACTTCCAAAGCCAATGGCTTCCCTTATTAATGACTTAAGCATCTGGTGGGCATATCTCTTGCCCTGGCAGAGCTGTGATGGTGAAGCATATGTGCCCTGGAATTAGACTAACTTGGTCTGAATCCCTGCTCTACGATTTATTAGCTGCGTGTCTATGGGCAATGCATTTAACGTTGTACCTCAGTTTCTTTATCTATAAAATGAGGATGATAATAGGTTACTGTGAGGATAACATGGCATAAAACATACTTAGAACATGTATAGTACATAGTAAGCCTCATAAAGGGTGACTGCTATTACAATAGAACAAAATGGCTTTTAGAGCAGTTACCACTGGGAATATTAAATTTCACTATTATAGTATTACTGTCTATACAAAAATTTAATCCTTTCTAAAACTTCTGTTGACTTTTTATAGGCATGAATTTAAAATAAAATAAAAAATGGTAAAAAAAAACAACAACTTGATATTAAAAGTAAAATACTGCTTAGGGCATATTTTGATTATCTTCAATTGTTAATGTTACAATGCATTAATATTACCTTATTAAATATTAAAGAAGGGCCATCACTATTGGGAAGGCATTAAAATATATTATATAAAATTAAACTAATTTGTCTTTATGGAATACAGCTTTAGAGGATCCCAGGTGCTATTTTTACAACATCATGGCCTCTCTAAAAGAGAGGCCAACAAAACAGAGAAGCATAAGATAAATGCATCCCTGGGTAAGTTGAGAAAATAACTTACCTCTAAGTTGTGCTAAAATAAGGGCAACAATGAAATAGGAGCAGGACAAATGAGCCATTCCAAAGAAGAATGGCAAATGTTTACCCCTGATGCAGGCACATAACCAGGAGGAAATATGTTAATAATAAAGGGACCAGGCAAAACCTGTATCAGGTCTGACTTTACAACCTAGAATTTCTTTATTTTCTTTTCTAATTTATTATACGAATAAATTTATGCTGCTGATTTTTGTGGCACTAAAATGTTTTATGCATCAACAGAAGCTCAAACATGAAAACAGTATTTTAATTCAAATACTTTTTATTAAAATATTATACTATCAATTCAATAACAAAAAACCCTTTTAAAAATAAATTGTTTTACTTTACATTTATTCAGGAAACAAATTTTACTTATATTGAATGTGTATTTCAATAGAGCTAGATTTCAGTGATCATAAATTCTCATAAATAATTCTATATAAAACTAAAAAAGAAAAATGCACAATGTTCTCTAAACCTCTAGAGGTAAAACATTTAATTATACTGAAAAAATATACAAGGCACAGATATATAACACCAAAAAGAGAAAAGATAATTTTGATATTAAAATGAATTCAAATTGTAGTGAAATCTTTAACATCATTTACAATAAATACACAATTTGAACAATTTAAAAATAGTGCTATTATATATTCTAATAAACATGTCCCATTCCTTTTATCAGGAAGCAAATTATTGACAGATGATAAATATAATTTCATTACAGATGCCCAAGTATATTATATGTCAGCCAGTTTCAAAACAATGCAAGTTATGGAAAAAAACAAAACCCAGAAGGGTTTTTCCATAAACAAAATTTATAGAAATTAAAATAACTATTAGATAGTTCTCCAGAAAATAGGTTCCATGGTCCACATGGATCACCAATATGAATTCTAAAACAAGAGGAACTAGTGAAAAATTGGTACCAGGCACTTGGGAGGTCATTAGTTACAATATGACTTAACCGCAGAAGGAAGCAAGCAGGGTGCCCCTGGCATGAACCACACAACTGTTTCCTATTCCATGTTTCTGGTATAAATGAAAGAAGTACCATGTCAAGTTTGGAGAATTTTTTTTTCTGCTTGTTGTATGTGCATGAGAAGTGGAAGGGAAATCATTTTTTATTCTTAAAAAAAAAACACTACAGTTCTTTTCCTTTTGATTAAGCAGAAGATGCATGTGCAATGATATGAGTTTTGATTATAAAATACCTAAGAGCTCAAAGTGAAAAATTTCTGAATATAAATTACTACTTAAAATTATGATTTGGGTAATTAATTATGCCAGAATTTACTTATAAATACACATGAATTCCCTCTGCAGCCAACGCATCACATTAGGACACTATTTTTGAGACTTGTGATTCATTTTAGCACATACGCTAGGATCAAGCTGCCTTTTATCTAAAAACCTGAAAGAATTACTGAAATGAAAAATATTTAATGTTAATACCACCTTGGGTATTTACATTAAATGTGATCAGTTAGACACATGCCAAATAACTTGTGTCTATCTGAACATCTTTTCCAAATAGTGCCCACTGGACAAAAAAACAATAACCACAAACATAACAAAAGAAGCAAACAATGCAGCTCTTTCTTCTTACATTGGATTCAAATTTGTCTGCTTAGTAATAATGACATATTATCCCATGCTATTGCTTCAAAAAATGTTTCCAGTGACTCTTGGGAATGCTATGCCCTTGGCAAAATTTCTTTGTTTACTAGTAGATCACAATTTGAGAAAGTCATTTCAGTCTAAATTGTGTACATTCTAGGTCCTTAGGTTAATAAGAGTTTTTGACCTTTTGGTTTCTACAGCCAGTTCTTCTCTGATGATTGATGGCATTAATTCTCCTCACATGTGGTCCAGGGGAAAGGGCCCCACTTCAAAAAACTATACTCATTCTAAGGACAACCTGGGATGACTAGTTATCATGCTGCCAACTCAGTTCTTTGAGCTCCAGAGATGGAACTCAACTAAGGCAGAGATGGCTCAACTATTCCTGAAATAATGAATCAAAAGCTCAGCTAAGTTTACATAAAATGAGGAAAGGCAAGGGGACTCTGTTCTCCAGCTACACTTTGTCTGATGCTTGGCATCTCCACTTACCCTCCCCACAGCCTTTCTACTAGTTGTAGGATGTAAGTACTCATGCATCTGCCACAGCAATAGTTTCTGATGTCCTCACAGTAACTGCTTCCCTCATCTTCAATGTGTTTTCACTGAAGATGAAATGTTGAAGCCAAATTAACCTTTGAAAACAATAGTGGGCACACATTGCTTCACACTCAAGAACTAAAAGGGTTCAAGATCAAACATGATTCAAACTCAGTACAACAGATTCACAATCGGACACATTTCAGACTCACATATTTGTGACAAGACTTTCTACCTTCTTCTCAAAAACAGCCCTTTTGTATTTTGTATTCTGGTCAATAACACTGCCATCCATCCACCTAGTTTTTAAAGTCAGAGGTCAAGCCTTGCTTTTCCCCATTCTTTATTTCCAACGGGCATATAGGTCTACTGAAATATAATTTAAACTGTCTCCTCTGCCCCTCTAATAGGAACCTGGGTCAGGCACTCTTACTTCTTATCATCTCTTGTCTACTGCTGAGTTCTGGCTTCCAATTTCATCCATTTATTCTGCATACAGTTCACGGGGTATTTGTTCTAAACTCAGATCTAATTATGTGACTCCTCTATTCAAAATCCTTACAAAGAAATCTCACACCTGTCCCAAACTCCTGGACCAGACAACACTATCTCACCTGCCTTTACAGCACCTCCAACTTCTGCACCTTCAGTCACAGCAATACACTCAAAGTATATCAACTCCAAAGGCGTCAATAGAATGGGAACAGTCAACCTATATGTATATAATTAGTGAGTGTGAGTCACTGAATGACAAGAGCCATGTCTTTTAATTCAGAGTGCACTGTTAGAACCTTTCAAGTTCCTTATCTGTAAAGAAGCAATCAACAATGTTTATTAATGAAGATGGTCACCATATAGGAACTACATGTAGGTCCATAAGTTAGTATTTTATTTATATTAATAAAACACCAATAACTCTAGAATAAACTCTGATTTATTGTCAGTAAAGTAGTGAAAGCAATGGTCCCATAAGTCACTCAGTGATTACTGCATACTCTACTTTTATATAAGGAAGTCTTTTAATTGTTTACTCTTTATAATGAAGCTCTTTCCATGCCTTTTCTGTGTCTATTGGATCAAAGCAGCTACATTTCAGTAATAAAAGTCATTTGGTCAGGTTCAGCAAGTGCAGTGTCATATAGATGTCTGAAATCTACTTCATCACTGTCCTTGCCAGATGTTCACCCTAGTGCTCAAACTTTGTTTTTAGGAAAATGAAAATGTCTATTAATTTACCATAAAGGTGCTCTGACAACCATCAGCAACACATGGAAAGACCCAGGGAAAATTAGTGGTAAGGTGTTCTCAAGGGATGACTTCTGGTTTGGGTACATAACACGTATTTATTTCAATTTAACAAATAGTTCAGAGAATGAGCTAAGGACCCAGGATGGTGCAAAAGGCAGCCTACAACATATTTATTTTTTTATTATTTTTTTCCCACTCCTCTATGGCAAGAAAGCTTTTTAAGGGGCTTTAAAAATGTATCCCAGTCAAATAAGCTATTTTGTACAATATATCAATTCAAAGACCTTTTTTTTGTATTGAAACATATCTTATAGTTAGATTCTCTATAAGTCTGAAATGTTACACAATGAAGAAATTTTTTATAGAACACTTGGAACTTGATAGATATATATTTTTAGGTCATTTGAATAATTTTAATATGGTAGCTTTGTCCAGTTACATTAGTCAAATTCTTTCTTTGTGGGTTTTTTTTTTGGGGGGGGGTATTGCCCTAGGGAACAAAGCCATTTAGGAAACTGAATTAACTACACGCTCTCTGTGCTTACTGACACAAAAAATAAATAGGAACTTGCAGAAACCATTGCCCCTGTGCTCCTTCACGTGGATTGTTCTCTGCCTTCCATTCTCTCCTTTCATAACCTGTTCCTTGGGTCTTTCCTTCACCAACCTAACAGCTTCTGTCAGCAAGGCTTCTATTCAGGACAGTATGAAAAGCTTTGCAGGAAAGTGGATTAATCACATTCACTGCTTCTCTTTGTTTACCCCTTCGGTTATTGTAGAATTCAAGCAAACCAAGAAAATGCATGTCTAATCACAAATGTGAATTCCCACTTATAGTCATTTTGGTGCAATTCTCTTTTAAACATATCATATAATGAAAGATCTTCTGAAAATCAAGTAAACTTAATTTTCCCACATATGTCTTTCATATCAAATATGTATTATAATGATTTAAACACGTATTCTATATACCCCGAGTTCCAAAAAAAATGCTTATGTATTAAAATGCCAAGGAAGTAATTAAATATTTTAACTTTTTAATTTCCCATTAATATTCCCTGTGATACAGGCATACATAAGCATTTAAAAATAATGAGTTTCAATGTCCTTAAGCAAATAACAAAAGTCATGTAGTCTATGAATTTCAAAGTAGACCTTTGAGTGGTCTTATTATTGCTAAGTTTAAATGGAATGAAGAATTTTCATTCAAGTCTTATTCTTAAAAATATCAGAATGCCATCCTTCACCATTAATTTCGTCCAATAATTAAATGGCTTAAATATTGGTGACTTTACTACTTCTTTAGGTTATCTATATATAAAAGGTTAACATGCAAAGTGTCCCCTTGGGAGTTCAACTAAGAAACTGGGAGTGCAATGGCTTGCTATGACACGCACTGACCATGAGGGAGTAGTGAAGAACAAAGGAAGACCCCCATCAGCCCTGATCAATGGCCAGGCCTATGGACCCTACCCATGCACTCAGCCTCTAGTAGTTTCATAATTCCCTAATATATAAAAGTTCCCTCTTAGCCCTAGCTGGTTTGGCTCAGTGGATAGAGTGTCAACCTGCAAAATGAAGGGTCCTGGGTTTGATTCCAGTCAGAAGCACATGCTAGGGTTGTGGGCTTGATCCCCAATGGGGGTGGTGGTGGTAGGCAACCAATCGGTGGTGATTCTCTCTCATCATTGATGTTTCTCTCTCTCCCTCCCCCTTCCTGAAATCAATAAAATATATTTTAAAAATAAAAGATATGACTGGTACTGGGAATATAAATTGGTATAATTTAAAAAATGGAAAGAAGTTCCCTCTTGTTCAGAAGGAAAGTGTTTGCTCTGCTTTTCCCAGTGTTAAAAGATGTTTTTCTGAATAGGACTGATGGTTTCCACTGTTAAAATGTTACAGTTAGAGGCTAAGACACAGAGGATAACACCATCACCCCACCACTATTGAATCATTTTTTCTATGCTCGGATCCTCTCTCAACGTTTTAGAACATAGCTTTTTCATTATTTTTTTCATCTTGCTGAGAATTCTAGGGTCAGAAAGTTTAAAAAGTAGAAGTAGGATTCTTATGTAAATAAGTAAATTATACCAAACAAATAAAAACTCTCAATCGCTCATTTTTTTTCAAACCATTGGCCAGGCAGAACCCCATCAACATGAGACTTTTTGGAAACAAGACATGAAAACATACGTAGTTTAATGAGGATTCATAATACAGCAAGAAAGTCACCACCCTGAATGAAGTGTCTGGAGACGGAATTATTCTGGCTGGGCTGATAGGAATCCCTGCCTCTGGGAAGACTGGGCTTCCAAATAAGATGCCAAGTTCACCAAGTGTCTAATGGACAATCCATCTTCCTCTCTCTTCTTGTTTCACTCCAGTGAAAACTGCACTCAACAAGTATGTTCAGTTTTTTCTGTTTACAAAGACTTTGATAACAAAAATGAAAATCAAGGCAGCATCATGCCCAGGACAGATGGTTGGCACCAAGTGTATACACCTTTAGCTACAGGATAATCCCCACTATGAATTTCCTACTGTATAGAGTCACTCCACATTATAGCATAGAACACTTGTGTGAGAGGAGAATATTTCTGTGAAAAACCACCTAGGTCTGTGGTTTTGTTTCTAAAGGCACTGGTGTGAAATGTACACACAGAAGACCCATGTGCACATGGGCTCGTGTGAGCGATGCAGCAGCGGGTGAGGAGGCACATCTCGCACACCTCAGGTGCAGTCGTGGCTTAAGGAGGCATCGCAGGAACACATTAATCAACACATTCAAGGAATACATTAATCAACGCGGCCACGTCAGCTGGCATGCCCCATTGTTTAACCATGCATGCTAACGAATTCGAAACAGCCCTATGAATGTGAGTTTCCACCCTGCTGCAAGAAACAAAGCCCCCTCAGCGTCGGCCCCATGCACCACATCCTACCCTATGACACTTTCAATAGAAATCATTCTCTCCTGTATTTGCACTGGTTTATGGACTTGCTTTCTATAAGTCAACCAGAAACAAAGACACTTTACAGACCTGCTAAATTTGACAAAAGCTATAGAAATGCCTTCTGCAGATATGAAAACTTGAATCCTTCCAAGAGATTTTTTTTCCCTTTGCCTTACAAAACGCACGCCGTAATGAAAGGCAAAATAAAACAAAACAAGGCAAAGCAAGGAAAAATAAAAGTGCAAGCATCTATTTGTGTATGCAGTCAAATGTGACAGCAACATACTGCATGACCAGCAGGGGCCTGGATCTGGCTGCCTGCTCCACACTGGGCTTCATTTTCCTCCTGGGTAGTTCCCTAGATAACCCTCCTGTCAGGATTTGACTCCCTCCAAAAGCAGCCAGGGATGAAATGTCCAGATGCTGGAAGGAAGGGCTCTGATAAAAAACCCCCACAGAACTCAGGCACACATTTCTACCTTTGAGTGTACAGGTTCCGTGGACCTGAACATTTAAGGCTTTCTAGTATTATCAACACTCAGAGTATCTTCCCTCAGTAGGTTATGGTGCATGAAATTCAATAACCAAACCATTGACTTTGGCATCAGAAGGCTGAACATAAAGATCATCATTCTGAATTAAAAAGCGATACCATTTATAATTATTATTTTGAATAAGCTTCAACTCAGGGGCAGAGTTATTTCGGCAGAGGTACTCGTTGGGAACACAGGTCGCAGGGCAGAATTCTAGTCATTTCAGTTAAGTCCCAACATGAAAGTCCATGGTCCATTGATCTAGCCTTATCTCATCACCAGCTCTAACCCTGATGACACTAGAAAACTTTTAAAAACTGCAAGCCAAAAGTGCGAGGAAAAAAAATCTAACCCAGTGAGTATCTGCAAATAGCTATTTGCAAACGTCACTGCATCAGCCCTTTGGTGTATAAATGCAAAGTTTGCTAAACATTTCCTCTTCTGGAGTGACTCAGGCAATTTTCTCCTTCCAGTGTCAAGGCAGATATTTCTCTCTAGACCACAGTGGGAGTAGAGGGGAAGAATGCTTGAAAGTTGCAGGATTCCTCTAATGACTGCTAGCACTAATTGTTGCTGCCACAAAAACATAATGCCACCATTCGGCTCTCTCTCTCTCACCCTTATGCAGTCATCCACCTCTCACCCATCTTCTAAGAGAGCATGCTGATGTCTTTTTTCAGATACCTTTCAATGGCTCTTTCTGAGCCTTCAACGACAGTTAACAAACTGAGCAGTTCAGAATAGTGGCAGAGGAATAGGGCGAGTTTCCAGAGGGAAAAACATTGTGTCCCATAAGAATTATGAGGACAGGCCCTAGCTGGTTTGGCTCCATGGATAGAGCATCAGCCTGCGGACTGAAGGGTCCCAGGTTCAATTCCAGTCAAGGGCACATGCCTGGGCTTCAGGCTTGATCCCCAATAGGGGGCGTGTAAAAGGCAGCCAATCAATGATTCTCTCACCATTGAAGTTTCTATCTTTCTTTCCCTCTCTCTCTTCTTCTCTGAAATAAATAAAAATATTTTTTAAAAAAGAATTATGAGGACAGGATATAAAGGGCAGAAATGACTTAATCAGTAAAGGCATCTCAATCATGGATGCCATAACTCAAAGCTAAATGTCTGGAAGTGTATTATAATTCAACCTCCCTACAGAATCACTGTACACATAGTTTAATATTCTTCCATCTGACCTCAGGTCACAGGATGTTACTCAGACTCCACATAGAAATGGAAAGCTGGACAGTACATGAGGATGGAAGAACAAAATGTTCTCTCTCTCATTCAGTTTCCAGGAATGCTCAACTCTGGTGAGCAGCAGTCACTCAGGGAAGGAGTTTGCCACAGTCACAGTGGAGGGACTGATCAAGGGTGCTAATATTCAAGAAATGTGGTCACTCATCAGCAGCAGGACAAAGAGGAAGTTATTAAGGATGAGAAAAATATCATTCTGGTTTTCTGGCTGACTAAATACCTCCTGGATTTAAAACAATAAAGATAATCAGCACAATGTTGTCTGTAGGTTTTGGGTGTTTTTTGTTTGTTTTGTTTCAACCTTTTACCTTTTTCTGACAGCCCCTCAGGGGGAGGTAGAAGAAGGTATTGGGGAGATAAATGGTGATGGAAGGAAACTTGACTTGGGGTGGTGAGCACATATACAGGTGATGTGTTAAGAACTACTAGAGGCCCGCTTGTTGTATGAAAATTCACGCACTGGAGTCGGGGGTGGGTCCTTCAGCCTGGCCTGCCCACTCTCACAGTCCGGGAGCCCTCAGGGGTAGGAGGTGACCCAGTGATCAGGGGAAGGCGATGCCCCATCACACCTCTGCTGCTGCCACTGCCATTAATGCAAGCCTCAGCCAGCCCTGGTTACCTGAGCCTCGGGCAACCCTGGACAGCTGTCACCCCAGGCTTGCCTGCACCTCAGGCCAGCTGTGGGTGGCTAGGGGACTGGGCGCCACCATCTTTGAGGGCATGGCAGTCAATTAGCATATTTCCTCTTTATTGGCTGTGGGTGCCACCATCTTTGAGGAAGGGGCAGTCAATTATCATATTCCTTCCTTATTGGCTGTGGGCACTGCCATTTTTGAGGGAGGGGCAGTAAATTAACATATTCCCTTTTTATTGGCTATGGGCACAGCCATCTTTGATGGCAGGGCAGTCAATTAGCATATTCAGCTGAGGGCACTGCTATCTTTGCAACGGCATGAGGGTCAATTAGCATATTCCCTCTTTATTAGACAGGATACTCCTGAAATCTATATAATTTCATTAACCACCATCACCCCCATAAATTCAATCAATAAATAAAGAGATGAATATCCTTAGTGTAGATTTAGATCCCTGTCTTGGTAACTGTTTTATTCATGAACTTTTCAACTCTAGTTTCATAAGGTAAATATTTCTTTTATGGATGATACGAGTCTCCTGGATTTGTCTGCTATCACATAACATGGATAAAACATATATAAAAACATTTTCAGCTTTAAAATGATGCTATAGGACAAAATTTTGATAGATATCTTTACTGTCAAACAGTATTAAAAAAAGTAGTCCCATTAGGCTTTGTAATAAAATATTGATTCAAATTTACAGATCAACTTAATTATAAGATAGTCTTTTTACTGTTATCAGTTTTACTATTATCTATTCAATATATGCAGTTGACCCTTGAACCATGCAGGTTTTAACTATGTGGGTCCACTTACATATGGATTCTTTTTCCAGGAAATACCTCTACTTTTTTGAACAGTGGTTGGGAGTCCGTGGATGTGGAGGGGCAACTGTATATATTGATATATGCTATTCTATATAGAGGATTTGAACATCCTCTGATTTTGGTATCTGGGAGGTCCTAGAAACAATCCCATGTATATATCGCAGGACAACCTAAGGTTGGGGGAGTCAAAAGTCATACACAAATTTTTGACTATATGAGGGCTCAGGGCTTCTAACCTCTGCTTTGTTCAAGGGTCAACTATAATTACCATTCTCCTGAGATATATGCATAATTTTAAAAAGCTAGTACTATGAGTTCAGAGGGAAGAACAACTTTCAAGTCATTAACCAAAAACAATCATTAAAGAACTCTGATAACTTGTCAGAGACTTCTTTTTATATAGCTTGCCAAAAGAGGCATGCTTTAAAGTACAGCATGGCCAAGATTCTTCACAGACTCATGGTTACAACCAGAACCAAACTTTTAAAAATGCAGCCAGACAAGAAAAACAGTCATTATATAGAATGATTTGGGGGGTGTCCCTTCTCCTCGATCTGGTTGCTACTGCAATCCCACCATTGCTCTCCTGCATTTTAATTCAAAATTTTCCAAGCCAGGTGGAAGGTAGATTTTCCTTGAAGAGAATTTACACATTAGCATTCATAATGAATGTGAACACAGCTTATATATATAAACTGGAAGAGGTAGCACTTTCCAGAGTGGGCGTTTACACACTATCTTTCGGAGAACATAACACGCACACCAGTGAATGTGGGAAAGACTACTGAAAACAGGAGCTACAAAAAACTTTCTGATTCTAATGTCAGAGGCTGAATTCTTGAATAGCCTGGGGACTTCTGAATACAAGTGTGCTTTAGAATTTCGGGAAGTATTAGGGAGTCTTTGTGAGGCCAGGGAAAGAAATGGGGAAGACAACTCAGTATTTAGTTTCAACCCGATTAAATCATTTACAAAGATAAAATGAGATGTTTTAGTGGCTTCAGTAGTGCATGACAACTAAAAATTCACTTCATTCATTTAACAAAAGACTGGCCAAAAAGATCAATGGGAAGAATGTAGAATTGAAACTTTTCACTATGACTTAGCCTAGACGATAGAGATTTTAAGTCAAATAACTCTCACACAATGAATAAAATAGAAAACAATAGAAACTGCCAGGTAAACTCCCTTAGAAACCAGCTGAGAGCACCCTTAAATGTGGGCAGCACCCTTTATTGAGCCCCATCTCTGCCCCTTTAAAAGGGTCGGATGCATTCCTTTCTGATGGTCCCTTCCCTGGCCTTGTCTTCATGTGTTTTCTCCTTTCGCTAGAAACAACCATTTACAGATAAGTTCCCGGTCTTGCTGTCTTTTTACCTCTCCTAGGTATCACACAGTATAATACCTACAGAAGAACTTGCAATAACATACTACTGATAGTAGTGTTTCATTAATAGGCTATTCATACTTAACATCATTACTATTAATTCCTAGTTCCTAACAACTCTGATTTGGTGAATACAGACTTTCACGTCCCTGCCAGATGAATGAGTCTTGCTATTATATTACATTGCTTTACCTCAGAGGTGTTCTTTATTTTATGAAATAGAGACACTTGTTTGAGGGGTATGGATGTACCAAAACATTATAAAAGAAGACATTTTACATTAACTAAGGAAACTTTCTACTAAAACAGCCATTTATACAGATTTTAAGGCTCTTTTAGTATTTGTCATACTCAACTCAGCAATTTTGTTATTCTTCACTAATTTTCACTTCTGAAGAACTCCTCAAACAAAACAAAATGTGTGTTATTTGATTCACAAAACAGTGTTCTTAGTTCCCAGACTACCAATTTGGGGATTTCTGGTAATATTTTGAAATAGCATAAGAACTAGTCATATAAATCAGTTTCAATACAACACAATGAAAGCAAGTTCAAATAAGGCATGAATCATTTCCTCTTAAATACAAAACAACATCCAAATGAATCAATTAAAGAATTCTTCAGGACAAGGGACATGTTTAGAATATTTTACTACCTCAAAATCTTGCATACAATCTTCTCTTCTTAATTAAAGTCCATGAGAATTTATTTGCCAAATGAAACCTAGGAGGTATGGGACTAAATGTCTGAACAATCATGCTCTCATAAAATTTTTAAGAAAGCCATTATTGGTTGAGATATGGTTCTCTGAACTATGTTCCAGATCTCTAAGTAAGATATTTTTCATGAAGTTCAATATTATAATAATGGCCTTTCAGAAGGCATCAGAGGCCTGGTAGAGTCCATTCTAAAGTTGATAATTTTAAGTGACTAAATAAATGAAAACAGAGTGAGCAGTGGGGATGGGAAATGAGGGGGGAGGGATTTACAAAGCAGAACACACATATCAAAGTAATATTTAAACTTTCCAAATGGACTTTTGTATTACTTGGATTTCACTGTGAGACAAGAAAAATCACACACAGCTAGTATGTTCTTGGGAGATTTTTGATAAATGATTAAATCAAAAAGAAAGCTTTTTCTTGTAAATGATTCCTTGTCATTTTATCTTTAATTCTTTCAGAAAATACTGTTCACTAGCAAGATTTCTATTCTACTATCTATTTCCTGAACTTTATGACTCATAATTTAGTAAAACAAAGTTGTTTTATTATGAAAGGATACAAAGGGCTGGTTTTCTTCACTGTGTGTTCTATGTATTTGGTCCATTCTTTTTGACAACAAGCTTTTGCATCTATATTCCTACTCTATATTTTATTATACTCTCTGGATTAAATGTATTAAATAAGGCAGTAATATTATATAATCAGATAATTTTATGGTATGATTCCCTTCTTTTTAAAAAAATACTTTTATTGATTTCATATAGAGGAAGGGAGAAGCAGAGAGAGCTAGAAACATAAATGATGAGAGATGTTTCAAACATCCTGCATGCCTCCAACTGGGGGCTGGCACCCAGACATGTGCCCTTGATCAGAATCAATGGGACCCTTCAGTCTGCAGGCTGATGCTCTATACACTGAGCCAAACCAGCCAGGGTATAATTCCCTTCTTTTAAAAAGATCAACTCCTACCTTTGAAGGTCTGAATACGTTGTTCTTCCTTTTAATACTTAAAACCAAATGTCTTCTCAGTATTGCTCTGTGGGTTGAAGAAGAGGGGGAAATGTTAAAAAGCCATTTGTCATCAATCACAGCAGATTGTCAATACATTAATTCCAAGTGACTCCCTGATGGGAAAGACAATTTATAGGGGTATCCGGGTAAGGGAATTATGAATACATTTGGCAAAAACACTTCACTGCTGGTTTCAATCAAAAGTGACAGCAGAAAGGTAACTCAAACTGTGGTGGCTATCCTCTTAATGGAGTCACGTCTATTTTCTCTTTTCAATTTAGGGGAATAGAGGTTTTCGTAATGCTTTATACAGTGTGGCTAAAATACTTTCTTTTTTTTAAAATATATATTTTATGATTTTTCACAGAGAGAAAGGGAAAGGGATAGAGAGTTAGAAACATTGATGAGAGAGAAACATCGATCAGCTGCCTCCTGCACCCCCCCCCCCAACCCCATTGGGGATACACCCGCAACCAAGGTACATGCCCTTGATCAGAATCGAACCTGGGACCTTCCAGTCTGCAGGCTGACACTCTATCCACTGAGCCAAACCGGTTTTGGCTAAAATACTTTCTTTCTATGGGCTGCTTATTATTAGTAGTACCATCATTATTATTTAAAATGCTCATTTAGTAGAATTGGAATTCTTTTGTCTGTTTTTGAAAGCCCCCAAGTTTTCAATGAGGATCCTCAGTAGATAATGGGAATAAACAAGAGAGGAGCAGTACACCTGGGCTGGGACAAAGGCTCAGCTATGGACAGCTCCAGAGCTTGGTCCTCTCCAACTCTTGTCTCCTCAGCCTAAATGTTTCCTTTGCAAATATTCCAGCTGAGAATGAGCCAGAAAAAGACAGCATGGAGTACAATCACAGTGGAGGGCATTAGGTTTCACTAGTTGGTTTTTTAGACAACCAACTCAGTGACATCATGATTTTCTAAAGGAGGATTTGTGGCTTTTTGGACGTTGGGTTTTTAGAAACAGAAGTCATACTATCAACCTCTGAAAAACCCTTCAGAGACTAGAAACAAGTGGTAATTCAGGAACTCCTGGCTACACTCAAATATTAAGACAACTATGAATCTTAAATGATTCCTTTAACAAAATAAAAGATCTGTAATCACCTCAGATGTTTAAGTTTATGCATGTGTTATAGAGTATTTTCTGTATTAAACTACAAAAAGCTTTATCTTAATTACATGTAAAGCCAATTGTAATAGAGATGTTCATTGGGTTTGATGCAATGATATTTTATCAGAACAAAACGTTAATGTTGTGAAGGTTAGCGGCTTTTCCTTGGAATTAAAAGCCATTTTTAAATGTTCAAACTTGAAAAAAACTCTCTAGCAGTATACAGGAAAGAGTCCACAAGAATTTGAAGCTATGTCCACAATAACAATTCAATTCCACAAACATACTGAATGTTTCCTATTTATCTGTCAATATATTAAACATGAATAAGGAAAAAAGAAAAAAAATGTAAATAAGACGTGTTTCCTACCATACTGGATCTCAGTACAGATGCTGATGGTAAAAACAGAACTCCTACCAACCACCATAAAATGCACTACTTATAGAACATTATGAGGCCACAAAAGAAGGGGGCATCAAAGAAGGCTTTCTACAGGAAATAATAGAGGAGTTGAACCTTAAAGGTGGGTAGAAAGGGCATTCCGAATAGAGGAAGGCCAGGAGCAAAGTAATGACAATGACAAAATGGGTGATGTCACCCAGTAGAGCAATGAAGCTACCGGCAGAGTGATGGGGAGAAGGGGGCAGGAAGTGTGGCAAAAGGGGATGCTACAGAGGTCACTTGGAACCAGAGTGTAAAGGGCCTCTTGAGCACTTCCTAATTTATGAGTCTGGACTTGAACTTGACACCAATGTAGACCTACTGAAGATTTTAGGTGAGATGAAAGAAAACTTGTCAGTACTGTGAGTAACTAATGGAGAGAGGGTAGAGATTTGAAAGGGTAATTGTTTAGGGGGGTGTTTCAGTTACCAACATACAAGATTATTGGCTTCTAGGGGTAACCACTGATTCCTCCCTAAGCCCACATTTGTCTTCTCCCCAAGAAGATTCGGGATACACAGATGGAACACTGATTTAGGGGTAAGAACACTAATTTGACCATGACAGCTGGTGGTACTGCACATTTTTTACTTTATCAATTTTGTGATTTTCTGTTATCCCAATATGTGAATGCACTTTGTAGGTAGAACTTTATTATGTCAGTAGGTGGCTGTTGTCTCATTTCTCTCCTCTCCACCTAGCCATCTCTCCATCTTCCCGCAATCTCTCTCTTTAGGGAAGTTCAGCTCTGCTTTGGGGCCTGCTCAGGACCTGAGGCAGGTTGTTTAGCCCAGTGACATACTTTACAGTTGAGAAACATCCCTCTGTGTCCTCTTTTCCTATTGCTGGATGTGGGCCTTGGATCCATCTTCCTCTTCATATTGCAATGTTAATGCCTGACATTGGTTTGGGCTTAAGAGAATGAGAGCCTCCTAATGAAGTAGTTTACATTCAGGTCGTTCAAGCCAAGCTCACTAGGGTAAAGAACTTGTCACCTCTTCTAGCCTATTGTAGAGCTCTGTATTGGGACTAAAAACCAAGCCTTAGCTAATAATACATTTGTGCTTCCTTTTGCTTTGTCAATATCAGCACTACAAGTCTCTTATCTGGGGACCTCAGAGGCCAAACAGAACATAAGCATTCTTGTGTCTCCTGGTCAAAGCATCCTGTAATCCTTCATCTCTAAAAATTCATGGTAAGATGTATAAGTAACTCAAAAGATTAGCCTATTCCTTTCTTCTTAAGGTCCATCTAAAACAAATTTCTGTGTATGGTAAAATCAATAGAAACTTAGAGGAGTGCTTTAGTTTGCTGACCCGAGCCCTTTAGGGGAATCTTCACCCTAATTATTCGGCACCCTTCACTGTGAATGAAGAACCTATACCACATGCTGTGGAGCAATTGCTGAAAATCTGTTTGACAGATGACCAGAGGCCACAGCTAAATATGGGGAAATGAAGCAATCAAAAACACATGTCAATAAAAATAAATTTACTGTAATTTTTACCTATAAGAGATAATGGGCTACTATTATGTCCCAGACCCTATATACATATTGCAGGTGATGCACCAATTCTGTAATTATCCTATTGGTTCAACACACAGACAGAAACTGAAGCACTGAGAGATTAACTAAATGACCCTACATACTGCTTCCGTCTAAAACCAAAACTTGCTGCTTCTTCATCTTTAACCTATGGCTTCTGAGAGAGGGCAGAATAAACTTGGAGTTGGGGTGCTACTGAGATATAAGGGGAGGGCAGAAGTTGTCGGAAAGAATTGTCAAACTGAGAGGGAGGTATTGAGGAAACCAAGAAATAAGAGGATCAGGAGGGAAGGAGATGGTCCACAGGGTCAAAGCCTACAGGAAGGACCCAAATGGGGAGACCTCAGCAGCTATCAGTGGGAAGTCCCCGCGGCCTGAGCTAGTAACTCTCACTACCTCCCCAATCACTTTGATTTCCAGCATTTAGTGATGTCTAACGGCACTATCATTTCTATGCCCCTCTGCCAAGTATATTTTTTATGAATAACGTTTCACAAAAGCAACAGGAATGAAAATACTACTAGGAATGGTTTGGAAAAAAGTGTTTTTAAATATAAATTTTAAAGAAGAGTCAATGTGGCTCTTTAGATTAGTTTGGACAGTTTTTGGTATAATTCAATTCAGTGCACATTGCCTTAAAAAGAACACATATGTAGTTTTGCATAGGTATAGTTTCCCATAGGCATTATGTAGAACCATTATTTCATCCTTGCTATTATTGATAGGCCATTGCTTCTATATTAACCTCCCTGTAATGAATTAAACCCTCAAGCTTTACAAAGACCACCAGAAGACTATGTATTAAGTGTATTGCCACATCAGCAATTATGCCAAACATTACTAGGGAATGAATTTTTGTTACATTCATTACTCTTGCTTTGACAACTGTGTCAATGGGTTTTCATCACTCTAAAACACATTTAGATGGATGGAATAGAGTAATACATCATTGCTAAGGATTATTTTTCCAATAACAAAGTAACAGTTTCCTTTTTTTTTTTTACCAAAATATAATCAACTTATCCTAAATCAAAAGGTCAAGATGAGATCTACTATAATTTAAAAGTAGCCTTCAGAAAAGATGAATCACATCTAGGTGAAAAATGTAAACCCAAAGGGCACTGTACATACAGTGAAGCAATTACCATGAAAGCAATTCAATGGCGCATAAATATTACATAAAAATTCAATAATTCAAGAAAGTACTTGCCTTAGCCACTCATAGAAAAATAAAATATTGACCCTACCCTAATCTTTCCAAAGTAAATGGAACTATTCATGTACATGAAATTTTTGCAGAAATTATTTTTGTTTTTAAAATGTTAGAGTCCATAACATTTAATACAACTGAAAATCTGTAATGGTAAAAACTAGTTGGCACACAATGAACACAAGACAGTGGGGGGTTGGGGTATGCCTGGGAGCAGGGGGGGGGGGCAATGAGAAGATATGTATACATGTAACACAATAAAAAAAAACAATAAGAAATATAAAAAAAACTAATTGGTACAAATGATCATCAAGCAAAAATCCGCAATATCTCATTTGGTTTATACTCTCTGGAATAACTATGAGGATCTTAAACCTGTGTATTCTTTGGTTCCCATGAGATTAATTTCTAAAATTGGCCATATTGATGATATAGCAAAGGATAGTTTACATTAAAATATCAAGCATCTGACCCTTCTCGCTTACTCTGTTTTCATCTCTAAGAGTTGTCTCCTATTTATGCTCTTTAAAAGTAAACATAACTGAGAAATACTTTTTACAATACCAATTTTGAAAACCTTACATGTAAGAATATATTTATGCCACTAAAGTATTATATATTTCTGTAGCATGCAAAATTATTTTGTGCTTTTATCACTTTAAAATTATGGCAATTTACAAACTTATTTTTTAATCTTTGGTCTTAACAAAAATTCAGTAGTATTAAAATCATGGACTAACTCCAAAACATTTATTTTTTCTTAACTTCCTGCTTTTGACATGATCTTTTGACTGAATTTGGGGTTCATTCATACATATTAACTAGAGAGAAAAGGATAAACAACCCTATTAAAAGTGGCATTTGTTTTTGGTTTCTCTGGAGTATGTCTGTCATCCAGCAGCTTAATTCAGCTTGGCACTGGAAAATGACAAAATCATCTTGAAACCCAGTTCTCTCCATTTCAGCAAGCTACAAAACTAGTCCATTTCAAAAAGCACAGAGCATGGTCTGACATAAAGCAGGTTCTCCAACTGGTATCTCAACCACACAGTGCCCAGAGAGGCCAACCTCTACCAGCACCTGGCTGGCTGGTGTTCTAAGGGACACAAGATTCTGACTTCTAGCCCCAATTTTAGCCTCTTGAAAGACTAATAAATTTGTTGCGACTTGGGACCAACTCCATGACCTCCTACATGTCAGGACAGGAGAAAGGCTGATGGGATCCATTCTGCTGGGAAACTTGCAAGTGAACCAAAGTGCATCCTGCTTCACCCTTCCAGGGAAAGGAAACCACTGAGCCCTTGGTGAATCAAATTAAACAGATTGAAGACTGACCACATCCAGAAGCTTTGACTGCTTCAAGTGACATCATCATTTGCTACCTTGGAGACTGGTGCCAACATCCAATAGTGGGCAAATTACATTGATCTATGGCAAGATGGACATATGCCATCTTACTGTCAGTGCACACTGTCACATACTAACATTTCATGGTACATTATAATTGGCACATTTTTATGGTTTTATAAGAGGAGTTAGTGTAAGTATACATAGAAGCCTAGCGGTCCAGTGTACATTCATAATTAGCTGTCACATGTAGAGTGCTTGTGGGGAAGAGGCTCCTGTCCACGGTCTACATTTCTAGTTCCCCCTGCATCTGAGTGAGACTGTGAGAAGTAAGAGAGCTAATGTGTGCCACTTCTTTGTCCAGATGCTTAAAAAGCAAGTATGTCTTTCCCACCCCCCTTCTCTCTCCACTGCGGGCTGGGTGTCAATGCTCAGTATGACTGGAAGTCCCAGGGTCTGGTCTCTGCCAGCATGGGTATTGGGTGAGGAGCAGAGAGCCTTCTCTTCACACAAATGATATACATTAGGACCACTAGACTGTTCTAGGAATGGAACTCTAACCCAGTGAGGTTTTTACAATTTGGGGGTTTATTAGATTGGCTAGCTCTGCCCTATCTAGTAGAGTCAGCATGTCATGAACATAATAGAAACCTTAAATTGAATCTATTCTTCATTGGTCCTTTTTCTGTGTCTATAATCTAACAGAAGCATATTTAATTTTAAAATATTAGTGTACTCTGAGTAGTAGAACAAAAGTGATAAGAGGATATAAGCCTGATTAAAGATAATTAAAGTAGCAGTGTTTACTTCTCCTAGGGAAGAAAAAGTTTAAGAAGGCTAAATTGTCAGTAAATATATAAAGGTCCTAAGAATTTTTATAGCAGATAATTAGAAAATTTTCTCAACAATGGATGGCTTTGTTCTTTGCTTGTGTTTTTCAGTTTCATATAGATGCACATGTTAACTTAAAAAAAAATGTTACTTTAAAAGCTAAAAAATAAAAAATAAAAAATAAATAAGCCAAACCAATAGAAAAGATTTACACGATACTATATAAAATAGCACTGGACCTAGAACATGGGAAAGATTGAAAGCTTTTGAGAGAATCTGGTTCAGTAAGTATAGGCAGGGCCTGGAAATCCACCTTACTAACAGACGGCCCCAAGGGGTCTGATGTAGGTGGTCATGGGACACAAAGTGAGCAACAAGGTGAAGAACACCTCTAGAGTAATGATGGTTAAACAGTGAATATACCACTTTGTGATACTTTCAATTTCCTTCCTAGAGAAAAGTAAAATTGGGAAAGATTTTCATCCACAGGGTGGAAAATACACTCTGTCAACAAACATTATAGAGCTCTGGGAATCTAGACAAGTATGATATGATCCCAATCACTAAGGAGCTCAAAGCCTCAAAGTCTTAGGAGAGTGACCACAAATATATATCGGTGTATGTGTGTGTGTGTGTGTGTGTGTGTGTGTGTGTGTGTGTGTGTGTGTGTGTTGTAGAAACTGGTGATGATGAGAAGGAAGACACAAAGATGACTTCTGGGTTTGAACTGGGGAGATGCGATCTCATGGGTGAGAAGATGTCCCCCAGCATGGCCCCAGGTTCCCCAATCTCCCCCTGGGTGTCCCTGTCCTGGAACACAATCTCCAGATAACGTTATCACCAATCAAGATACAGAATGAAACAAAGGAAGGGTAGGCACCCAATTTTATTCAAGAAGCAAAAGCAACTCAACTTTACATATTTATATATTGAACTTACATGTAAAGTGCTAGGGGAAAAGATTCTAGAGCAGCGGTCGGCAAACTCATTAGTCAACAGAGCCAAATATTAACAGTACAACGATTAAAATTTCTTTTGAGAGCCGAAAACCAAGTTCTGCACATGGGCCACGAAGTTTCAATCACATTGTACATGTGTGACCACACGTGGTATTTTGTGGAAGAGCCACACTCAAGGGGCCAATGAGCCACATGTGGCTAGCAAGCTGCAGTTTGCCGACCACTGTTCTAGAGCAAACAAAAAAGTTTTATAAAATCACATGGCTCTATGGGGAGTTACTGTTTAGTCTGGGATAATGACAAAGTTCTGGAGATGGATGCTGATTATAGCCACATAACAATGTGAATGTACTTACTAGTATTACAACTGAACTGTACACTTAATGGTTAAAATGGTAATGTATATGTTAAATATATTTTACCACAATAAAAAAACATAGCTATGAATGTTATTCAAACTTTGTAAGCTAATGAATAATAGAATATTTACAGGAAAAATTTCAATTGACATCTTACATTATCCCATCAATACTTTCTATACCTTTGGAAAATCAGGAAAAGTTAATTCACTCAACAAATATTTAATGAGCAACTACTATGGCCCAGACATTGTTCTAGGCTCTGAAGGTACAGTGATGAACAGAATAAAAAAATTTCCTGCTCTCATACAGCATTTATTTATTCATTCCCTCATATACTCAACAAATATTAAATGCCGATCACTTACCAATCTTTATGTCAGCACCAGAAATACAACAGTGAAAAAATAACAATGGAAACCTTAGCAAATCAGACCCTTCATTACCTCCATGAAGATTATAGTTGACTGCAGGAGATATTGACCAACCGATCACAGAAATTAATCTTAAATATGAACTTTGAAAAGTCATCAAAGCAGAAATATGTGGAGCTCCCAGAGTGTGTGGTAATGGGAATTGGCTTAGTCAAAGAGGTCGGTCTTTCTAAATGATGACTGAGTTGAGATCTGATGAACAAGGTTGGGAAGGGAGAGTGTGGGCAGAGCACAGGTAAAGGGAGAGTGGTCTAGATGACTCTGAAGAAGAGTGGGGTTCTGGCCACACAGCACCCTACAGATCTTTCAGTTTTTATTTATTCTAAGGGCAGTGGGGCCCACTAATGTACTTTAAGGAGGCTGGGCGGTACAGGGAAGAAGGAATCACCTGATCAAAAATAATACTTACTTTGCTGCTCTAACAATTTAAAAATGACCAACTGAAAATGAGAGCAAGAACTACAAATGAATTCCTATACAATTATAAAAGTAGGTGGGATTCTTTGAAGCTTTCAGATGAAAGATAGTTATTAACATATCAAAGAATTATCCTGATCAAATTAGAAATTATAAACATCACACCAATTTTTAATTCTCTGGAGTTGACCAAAACATAGAATCTCTTTAAGTTCTATTATATATCTACTAATGAAGCTGAATTTGATTAACAGTGAAACACCTGAATTTGTAAGCCTGGTAAATTAAGTTGCTCACACTTGATTAATACTGTTTAAAGTGGATACTTTTTTGGTCGGGGGGAGAGGATCAAACACACAGTGATACTATTTTATAAAAAAGTAAAGTGTATGAAACATCACAAAATATGATTACTTAAGCATCTTTCATTAACATAAGGTAATAATGGATTTGACTTGGGGTGGTGAACACAACACAAATATAGATGATGTATTATAGGATTGTATAACTGAAACCTATATAATTTTATTTACCCATGTCACCCCAATAAACTTAAGAGCAAAGTAAAACTAAAACAAAACGTAAGGTGACAATGGGACATTTAACTAAATGTTGCATCAATTTGATTAATATTTAAGAACCTGAACAAAGAATCCAACCCAGAGATAGTATTTCTTCCTTTAAAGTATGGTATCAATGCTAAATGGGAAAAAAATCAGCCTGGCATAATGCTGTATGCAAAGAGTAGGTATATAAGGTAATAAGAAAACTCCACCTTTAATATATAATCAAGTTAGTCACATGGTCATTATTTTATTTTAAGCAAACTTAAAAAGTCAGGTGACAGATATTTCTGCGTTTAAAATTCTAATAGGAAAGAGCAAACTTGATTTTGTCAAGAGCTAATCTGATGTCTGAACAACAAAATAGATCCCAGACTATCTCTCAGAGTTCAGAAAAGTTGACCCATATAACTTGCACAACTCACCTTTCACCAAATTTTTATTTATACAATTAAGATCTGTGAATTTGTTGTTCTGCTTAAATTACCTTAAGAAGGCAATGCATATAGCCAGAAGAATGTTTCTAAGAATGTTTCCAAGGACTTATATTTTATTATGAATCACCAAAGCCTCCTTGATTTCATGGGTCCTGGGAATTAAAGCTTATTTGCAGAGGCCTCTACTACCATCACTTTTTGAAATTTAAGTTCACAAAGATCTTAATTGTAAAGTTTAATATGAGTTGATTTAAGGCTAGCAATTTTATTACTCTATCAATTTACACTTTGGTCTGAGCAATTTAATATACTTTGGATATAAAACTTTTTAAAACTTTATGTGCAAAGTTTTAAAGGCTCAACTAAATCATCCATTGTTACCAAAACTGTAGTTCATATTCCTAGCAGGTATTACAAATAATAAGTCAGATGGTAAAGAAAAGGATAAATATGCAGTAAATCAGATTTAGGAGCAGTATTTCTGCTCCTAAAAGAATGAATGCATTTTCCATAAAAGGAAGGGAAGAAAAAATATTTTTAAATTAAAAATATAATTTGGTTGTACATTTGCTGTTGTTGGCACTAAACAAATCTCACTATAAAAATGAAATGAAAGAGGTCTGAAAAATTTTCAAGCATTTGGATAAAGACTAGACATTTATTTATTTTTTTTACTATTAGTATTCAGTGTTGGGAAATCTCTTTAGATGCTCTAGTTTTCTAGTCTCTTTTTGCTACAGACATGAACTCACAAGCAGTCCTCCGACTCATTTTCCTTCACAACTTCCTGATTAGTTTGCATGTTCACTGAACTGAATTTGAGGTCTTTTCATAATACTCTGGAAGGAAAAAGAAATGAACCCACACAGAAACAAAGTAAAATGGGTCTCAAAAACAATTCCAATGTAGCCTCAGTAACAGTGATTCCCATCATGATATTGATGGGAATTTTGTCTCCATCCTATGAGGATTCTGTCTCCATTTCTCAGTTATCTATGCAAGTATGGATTGTCAATTTTAGTTACACTGTTTTGTTTTGTTTTTGAACCAAGGGGAACTTTATTAACTTAAAAAATAAAAACAAAGGAATTCAAACAGGATTTTAAATTATGGCTGGGAGAACCCGCAATTATACCTAAGCCTACCATGACAAATTTCTCTATAGCAGTGTCTGGGCAGAGGGGTCTATTCCTGGTCAATACCATAAAGGCTTTGGGAATCTCAAATCTCCCTGTTCTCTAGATCCAATTGCCAACTTGAGAATTTGAAACCCTGGTCTTATAGAAATCTGAATACTATTAGTTCCAGGTTACTAACTAAAGTTAAGTCTGAATATGAAGCTGTCCATTTAAAAAGAGGTCATCTTTAATGCAACCTGACCTGTATTAAACTAGCCATTACTTCTAAATAAAGCAGTTAAATTATGAATTCAATAGCTTACCAGGTGACATTTAGCAAATTACTTCCCCTCTGTGTACAAAATGGGGTTAATTATCCCGACCTATCTCTAAAGGTCTCTGGAGACAATTCAGTTAGGAATTGTCTAAGTGCTGTATAAATGTTACTGGTGTTATGAGAGATTGGTTTTATTGTCATCAGAATGCCACTATCATAAAAAGGAATTCAGAGGTTTAGTCAGAGGTGAATTAACAAAGCAAGGTCTATGCAAATACAAGTGCTCTCTGACCTTGGATCACCGAGCTTGACAAACTGCACAGATCAGAATGTAAATGAAGTTTGCATTTTCAGAGACAGAATTCCTTTGCTTTGAAAATCATTACTTTGGAAGCAAAACAACCATTTGCGATTTCCAGCACTTTTTTTTTTTCATTTTTCTCATTGATACTAGCAGCATCATTTGCATTAAAGCATGACATTGGAGAATCCAAAGCCTTTCTGAATCAACTCTCTGGCATATCCAGGAAACATGCCTATCCATAGGCACTATACTTCTTTCATTTTAAGTTTTATTTTTTTTTTAATTGAGCATTCCTAGTGGGACTCAACATGTGAGCAGATTTGTGTGATCCCAAGGCTTTCATTACTTTGAGAGAATATAAATTCTCTTTCTCAGTTAAATTTCCATGATCCATTCATGTATTTGACAAATAGTTAACTACTGAGGACCTAGTAGGTACCAGTCACTCTCTTAGGTGCTGGAGACAACAGTGTAATAAAGAAAGCAGAAAGTCCTGCTCTCCCATGGCTTATATTCTAGTTGGCGGGAACAACTAGTAAGCAAAACAAGTAAGCAAATAAATACAAGTTAGAATGGAAAAAATAAAGTATGGTGAGAGGATGAGAGTGCAAAGATAGGGAAAGACTACAATTTTAGATATGGTGGTCAGTGGTAAACCTTCTTGAGAAGGTGTGCTTTGAGGAAAGATTTGAGAGACTTGAGGGTGAGTGCCATTGGGAAAGGGCTTTGTGGGTAAGGTGAGGGTTCCAGGCAAATGCAAAGGCCCTGAGGTCAGAGTTTACGTGTTTGAACAACTGTACCGCGATAGCCTGAAGGGAAGTAAACGGAGATAGGAGGGCCACATACAAGGTTATTGCAATAGTTCAGACCAGATATCTGTGGCTTGATCCATGAGGGTGGCACATTAGGCTTTTAATTATGAACCACATCCTTCTTCATCTAGCTGTGGTTTCTTATTTGGATTACTTCTAAGAAGGTCTTTTTTCTTTAATACCTTCCTTTCCGTTCCCTCCCTGTCAATATTATTTTCCCTCTGATCAGCCCATCTTAAAAAGGATCAGAACAGGCCACATTTGGATGTAGTCAAGTCAGCAAGTAAACGACTGTTAAAAGATAAATGGAGGCATATTACACAATTGTAAGAGTTTATTTGAGGAAAACTCTGTTTGAATAAGACAGCATCCAAGGAGCTGTATGAAATGAAAGACTTTTACAGCAGAAGAAAGTTGGGAACAAGGCAAAAAAGCCAGTTGGTTATTCTGTTACTTTTTTTTTTAGGGGATGGCAGGGGTCTGTCAGGCAGATTAGCTAACTATTGCAGATAAAGCAATTCCTGATGGATTGGTTTAAGATTCCATTTCTACGAGAGCTGAAACTGTAAGTTAAGTCTTATTTACATAAGTGACTCCATTCTGGGTCTGTTGTCTTGTTTTTAACATTGCTCTCCAAAAGCACAAAGTTCTCAGTAAAGACCCCTGCCACTCTTCAACTGGCACTACATCACAGCACAGACTGTGGAGTGAAAGTCTGCCTCCCCGTGAAGTGGGGGTGGGTGGGGTGAGTAGCGATTGCAGATTTTCAGTAACCTCTACAAATCTGCTCACATGTTGAGTTCCACCAAAACAGTTTTTGAAGCAAACTATTAACCTGTTTATCTATTCTCTTATGCCCATATAAAACAAAGAAAGGCTCATTGCCTTTTAACAGTGTGTTACACTTGGTGCTTTAAAAAATATCTTTAGCCAGGACCACTTTCATTAGACACCAGGTATCAGGCAAGCCCAAGCACTGAGCCCTGATTCCCAGGAAACAATAAGGCAGACATTCCCTTCACAAACAGAAAGGAGATGGCTACCCTGAAGTGCAGTTCCATGTGTACTCTAGGAAGAAAGGGACAGTGGCTACTATCCTGGTGCAAAAAGGAAGAAAATACGTTAGTCTTTACAGCCAACCTAGAGGAAAAGTTCTTAGCAGCTTCAGGACCAATGGTGAAGGAAGAACGTGCAAGCAGAGAGCTCTTGAATACCACGGCAGCTTCTCCAGGAAGCTGGGGGTACTCTTCCTTTTTAACTGGATCTCATTTTATTTTTTTCAGAATAAACAGGAATGAGAATTTGCATTCTATAAATGAAATAATATGACATTTATTAATGGATTATTACTTTAAATAAATAATCTTTCTTTTCTTCATTTTGGCTGACTAACCAGAAAAAAAAAATACTTCTTAACAATTAGGGAAAAAATGTGTGTTTTTTCCTGAACTTGAGGTCTACCCTTGAGCCCTAGTTCCTTCAAGTATTTACATTCCCTGTTCCTGCATCTGCTTCAGTGCCTTACTCAATGTCACCTTCTCAATGAGACCATCTGTGGCTGGCCTTGTCCAAAATGGTAACCTACAGCCAACTCCGAATCCCATTCCCCTGCTTTATCTTTCTCTTTAGCACTAATCATCATCTAACATATTACATATTTTATTGATTTATTCTGTTTGCTGTTTTTAGGAGTATAGAGGTTTTTGTCTGCTTTTGTTCATGCTAGATTCCCAGTGCCTAAAACAATGTCTAACACATGAAGAACATTAATAAATATCTACTGAATGAATTAGAGTGATCAGAAAAATAATCTTAACTTGAAATGTTATATTTACAAGATCAATTTTGGCTAGCACATGCATAGAGAGATATCTGGAAGGACACGCAAGAGACTGATAACAGTATTTACTGTGAGGGAAGACTCCAGGGGGAAATTTACATATCATTTCAGAGCTAACTATACTATCCACATCTTAAGATCATTAGAATGTTTTTATTATCATGCAGAGATATCCAGATGATATGAATTAGGGGCCATTTAAAAAAATATATGTTTTATTGATTTCAGAGAGAGGAAGGGAGAGGGAAAGAGAAATAGAAACATCAGTGATAAGATAGACTCATTGGCTGGTTGCCTTCTTCATGCCCCCTTACTAGCCCAAAATCTGGGAATCAAACCGTGACCTCCCAGTTCATGGGGTGATGCTCAACCATTGAACCACACTGGTCAGGCAAATTATGGGGCATTTTAAATTCTTTTTATAATTTTCAATCATAAAAAAACAACTAAATGTTCATATAAAGTTATTTAACCACATAATATGTATAAAAATCTACATGTAAATATATACAATGTTTTTTTAATGAGGCATTCAAAGTTAATACAAAAAGACACATCTGATTACTCCTCTACTTTTCTAGTGCTCACAGATCTCACAGGTAACAGTACCAAAGACAACAAGTAAATGAAGACTTCCCAATCATCAAGATATTTTGAACACTGAAAAACTTTATTTGTACGAACAACATGGTTGCAAGTATTTCAATTGGGGCCAGAGCTTGAAAAGTATTTCAGTTTTCCTCTGAATAAAAGAGTGAGGCTATCATACAATTTAGTATCCATAATGAAATTTCTGGAGAAAAAAAGAGGAAGAAACCATGAAAACCAGAGTACAGTCAGGAAAGTCAGAGAGAAGTGGGTTGACAAAGTTGTAGAATTAGACCATCAGAGCAGTTATTTCAAGAGTAAGGAAATTCAGAATGAAAAGAAGGCAGATCTGTCAAGTGAATGCAACTTGAAATAAATATTGTTCTCAATGTAATTCAGGTAAACAAGAGACCTGGGGCCATGTGTCATATAAAGGGAAGATTTGTGGATTTGATAGTATATTTTCTGGGAATGGAATGTGCCCTGGAGTCACAAAGCATGGCCAATTTTGCAAAACAAGAGTCAAGGGAAAGAAGCGCTGGAGGGATAGAGGCTTGTTTAGATGAGAGAAAAGGAAGCATGAACCTCATGAATCATGTTGCGCTTATCCCACGATTCTTTAAACATCACTCAGCTGTTTTAGTGTCTTTTCTCCCTTTTCTCTCCCTCTCTTGATTACTCCACTTCCCAGCCAAGGCTTTGATTTTATTTTTTAATCCACCTAACGCCAGCTGTTGCCACAGCCTGCCTATTACAGGGCTTAGTTCAAATAGTCTGATCTTTAAAGCAAACTTCAGCACAGAGAGCCAACGCGGCGTTTTGGAAAGAGCACTGGCCAGAATGCCTGAGTCAGAATCCAGGTCTGCTCGGGGTGCAGCTCCGAATCGTCCCGAATCTCACTTTTCTCATCCTAAAAGCAGGAATAATGAGACCTGCCCTTTCTGCAGAAAATAGTTAAGAGGATCAAGCTAGATATATACAAAGCACTATATACAAATGTATGGTGATTTTAATGCTATTTTACTATTGTCAGCGGGAAATATGAATGGAGAGAGAAAATAGTGGAATGTCTTCTATATACTTGCTCTTTATTATCCAGCTGTAAAAAATCAGATAATGGGTTAGGGGTGTTTTCAAAGATGCAACATTTTGTTGCATTACTATAAACACAGCATGTTTTATTTCATGATTCAAAAAACTAAGATAGTGAATATAATCTTACAGGTGATCTTTGAAGATACTTCATGATCTAAAGATAACAAATCCAATTACGGCATTTATTAAAAAAGCTGCCCCTAATCTTTTTCTCATCCTCTTGACTACTGAATTCTCTGGGACACAGGAAAATTAACTCCAGAAGCTTGGGGGAAATTTCAAACTAGTGCATAAAGAATTACAATATAATCCTTTTTAAAATTAAAAATACAAATGGGTAAAGCTTGAGCACAAAGGTACTGTAATTGTAATAATAAAAACAAACAGGAATGCAGCAGATAAGGGAGAGTAAGTCTGGCTGGGAGATTGTTTTCAGATAATATAAAAAATAGCCTATGATATCACTAAGAACAAATATGTATACACAGAGTGACAAAATACATTGCAATTACATGTTAACACAGCCTGTTGGTGTACCCTTAGAGTAAATACAAACCTACTAGCACTCATTTTGCTTTACACCATGTTTTTATTGTATTAGTAAAACACTTGAACTAAATCTTATATTGCCTTGACCAAGTCCTTCTTTTAAGTATTTAACAAGCTCTGTGAGAGATGCTGATCTTTTACACCAACTCCACTAACCAGATCAGCATGCTAAATAAAAACAAATCAATGAACAGAGAACATGTTTCAAGCAAGGCTTTACAGTGGGAATACACCTCTGATTTTGGCTTCAGTTTTAAACAAATCATTAAAACGATACCTGAGAGTGGGAACAAAAATCAATCAGCCCCAGTAAGGAGTCAAACATCACTCCCCTCTGCACAGAAACAAGCACAGATGTTACCTCGCAAATGAAGTTCTCTTACTGCCTCCCACTCCTTCCAGTAGCAAGAGAAAAACCTTAAAACAGAGTGCCCATCCCAACACATTTCTGCAGATAAAGCTTTGGCAACTGAACCTGCTGTGGCCTGACCCTGTGCAGGAAACTGTTAAAGTCCTCTGGCAGCCAATCCAAAGCTCCTCAGACCTCTGGGGCCTCCCAGGGAGATCAGCCTGGCTTTGTGGCAGTACAATGGGGGTTAAACATTTCCTTGTCTCCATTCAGGAGCTGGAAGAATATGCTTAGTTGCTCAAAATTATTTAGCAAAATACACATAGGCTCTGGTTTGGTCCTATCATTGTTTTAAGAAAGTAACCACCTTATTTTCGCCTCTGGGGAGAAAATGTAAAGCATTATATATTTTCTCCTTTTTTCTTTTTAAACCTGGTATTTTAAATCAAAATAAAATTTTAAAATTCCTACCTGGTCGTGTTTAAAGATTTTTTTCTTTACAAGATACAATAAATGTTGAGACTGCATGACTTACATCAGCATCAGGACTTACTTCACATACATATCTCCTTGCCATCTATATAACTCACAACAATATTTTCTACCTTTTTCCTTCCATAGTAGCCGAGAAACTCTATTTGCTTTCATTAATTAATATGAGATCTTAATGAAAATAAATGTTATAACTTTTTATTTCTCTCTTTTCTCCTATCTATCTCTCAATTTCATTACTCCTTTAGGCTTCTCTAGTCTCTATTGTATTTACCTATCAAACTGTAAAAATTGTTAAATGTTGATTATTATTATTATTGTAAGTCATATATTACTGATATATAAGTACACAAATAAAAGTAATACATAGTGAACAGGTATTTTCATTACAATCCTACATACATCAGAGTTATATTTCCTAAAGACCTACAGAAAGTAATATTGATAGAGCCATGAGTCCTTAAGCAAGCTGTTTTTTGCTTGAATTTCTAATGATTATTTTTCAAGCTTTAAGGTTTTCTGGAAAAACTTTGAGAAAAAGCAGGTTTACAAGTCATTCACGGGCCATGAAAGTGTCCATTTACTATATTTTCAATTACAGTTATTCATTTCCGAAGAACAAATCTAAAAACCTGTTCCCCATTGATTATAGCGATTGTCATGAACAATGGGTGGATATATTTCTTTGAAGCTCTTTTCAGCACTTTTAAAGACCTGCTTAGAATAATGCTTTTTCTTCACAAAAGCACAACCGAAACGTAACACAATCTCCTTCAAAGCATATTGTCAGGGGGATCAACAATAACCACAGCTACATGACCTTTAGAGCTCAACCAAGTAGAGACATCAGTGGATTCTGACTGGGCCCTACCTCTGCACAGCTGTTTCTATGCTTATCATATTCAAATTAGCTTTACTAACAAAAACCTGAAAAACATAAAGCATCGAAAGATATTTCCTCCTGGCATATCTGTTGCTCTGTGTATGTGTTATCAGTGGCACCAGTTGACAGGAACCCAAATAATCAGTTGCCCAAGTCACCCACATGCCACGCACTACTGGTCCTAGAAGCTAGGCTGGCAAGTAGGCTTTCTTCCTGTCACCCCTTTTGGTATTTTCCAATCATTTCTTGGGAGTGGATTTTATAAATTTAAACACTCCCATTGGAAAGTAGAATGTGGTTATGTTTTTCTGTTAATATGTTAACATACCCTTATCTTTTCCTAGTCAGTTATTCCCACAAGTATCAAAAAAGCTCATGCAGGAATTCGAAAGAAGGCTGCATTTTAGAGAACAGTGTAAGGACTACTTCAAATGGTGCTTTAAACTGTGATTGTGCTCTGAACAGCAAGGGCTGAATGGAGGAGAGCGGCGTCTGATTATGCAGCCTGCCGGACCGAGCCTAATCAGAATTATTTCAGCACAATGCTTCGCTGTGGCCACAGGCCCATTAAACGCTAAATGCTTCTGCAGGCCCGTTTCTTGCTGTCTCCCACTGTGACCTGTTACTTTTCAACAGTAGTTACTCAATGGTAACTACTCAAAACATTTTCTGCCAAACAGAGGTACTGGGTTTACTAGGTTTCTCAAAATCCGAAATAAAATCTGTCCTTTTATGACAAGAATGGGCATTGTCCTCTTTAAAGCAGTGCCATTGGGACTGCTCTGCAGAAGAGGGCCCTTTGAAGTAATTCTTTCACCTCGCAATATATTTTGATGAAGAAAAGTTGAAGTTGACAGTTATTACCCCTTCCACAAAAGCAGCTTTGTCTTCAAAAATTTAATTTTCCATATTTCATTTTAAACTCCTCAGACTGTTAACTCATCATTCTGCTTAACATGTCATTCTCAAAGAGGGAGTTCCATTTTGGGGTCCAGGTGAGGCAACATGTGACACCAAAGTGTACCTTCTTCTGTTTCCCACATGCAACCTTTCAGACTACACAGACTTATTCATGTCTGACAAGTAACTAATTTTCTATAAGCTATGACCTGGTACCCATCTTAACTTAAATACATAATAAAATCAAATGTGCTCTTTTAACAG
Source organism: Lasiurus borealis (assembly GCA_004026805.1). Lineage (NCBI taxonomy): Eukaryota > Metazoa > Chordata > Mammalia > Chiroptera > Vespertilionidae > Lasiurus > Lasiurus borealis. The sequence goes on from PVJN01018950.1 coordinate 33,225, forward strand.
ATACAATTCTTCATTTAAATCTAAAATTATGAAAAAGACTTTTATTAAAATAGATACAACCAGAAATTTTCAGTTTTAAAAAAGTTACTTTCTATCCAAATTGTATAGTTCTAAATATCATAATGCAGGCATAGAATATTCAACCTCTGTGCTTCATTTCCTCATCTGTAAACTGAGAATAATACAGTACCATCATCACGAAGTTGCTTCGGAGGATTAAATTAGTTAATATTTGTAAATTACATAGAACAATTCCTGGCACAGAGTAGATGCTACATATTTATATTAAATAAATAAAAATAAATAAAATACCATTAATGAGTTACCAAAACAAGCAATGATTCTTTCAGGCCTTCTTCCAGAATGGGAGAATTCTACCCTGAACTATTAATTTACCTTCATGATCTTTATTTTTGTCAGTTAACAGGCTTTTATACTTGTCCGAGTTCACATTCATTGTCAATTTTCTGCAACATTTTTAAAGTAATCCCAGTGCAGAAATGATGAATGCTTTTCTTTTGAATTCCCTTACAGGAAGAAAAAAGGATGCCAATTAGCTGGTTGCATGTGGCATAAAACATTTTGCTATCATAGTCTCTAAACTGCATGGAAAAAAATGAATTAATTAGTGAAATGCTATGCTACCCACAAATTCGTTGGCATTAATGGGCATGTTTCTCAAAGATGCAACTTGCATGGTAGAGACATGTTAAGTGCCATGGCATTTGGTGAAAGTGTCACAAGAGCCCTGTTTCTGAGAACAGCACAGAAACCCAGGAACCCCACAGATAATATGATGGCACAGAAGACTGACATCCTATTGCTTTTCCATAATTTACTGATAGGCAAGGTGCCAAGGTTCTAAAGGCAGTGTGATGCTGAGTTAAGGAGGGAGATGGAGAGGAAATGTTAAGTTTAATTTCTCCCTAAGAAATGAAATACTAAGCAATTAGATTTTAATTAAATAAATTGAAATTTAATGTAATTTTTCCCTAATAAAAGCAAGAAGATTTTTCTTTAAGGTAAAGTTGAGCTTGGTAGGGAGGGGAAGGGTCAAAAACTATTACAATATCTCAGATTTTTTTTTTGTATCCCTCAGTTTTGTCTACTTGATCTGTTATTTTTCTAGTAGAGGTAAGCTAAAATCCTCTACTATGATGGTTCACAAATCTTTCAGATTTTGTTTATATACTTCAAGATGTTTGCTAATTCCATAGAAAATTGTGGCCATTATATCTTTATGGTAGATCATATTTTTTTCAATATATTTCATTGATTTTCCACCGAGAGGAAGAAACATCGATGGGAGAGAAACATCCATCAGCCACCTCCCGCACACCCTCCACCGGGGATGTGCCCGCAACCCAGGCACATGCCCTTGACTGGAATGGAACGAGGGACCCTCCAGTCCGCAGGCCGATGCTCTCTCCACTGAGCCAAACCGGCCTCGGCAGATCATATTTTTAAAAAATAAAATATGAATTACCTCTGCCCCCTCAAAAAAGAATTGGTATACTTTTAAATATTCCTAGAGAACAGCAGAGATTTATTTTCTTTCTGAATCTGTGTATCATCAAAACATTCATAAATTCTCAGCTCCTTTTCTTTTTCTCAATCACCATATCCCTCTCATTTCTCCTGGCCCACCTTAGTTAGAATATATATACATTTAGAATGGTTTGTAAAAAAATATTATATATATATATTAAATATAATAAATATATATTTATTTTTGAAAAAAATTCTGGTATTATTACATTAAGAATGATTCTCTAAGAAAAGAATTTTTCAAATGAAAGTGCACATCCTTAACAAGAAAATTAAAATGGAACAGAATTTCTTGAACACTATCTTTGTGACACTTTATAGAGAGTTCCTTTATAGTAATTCATGTATACATCAATATATTAAACAACATGCACTTGATTTAAAACATGTCTAACTGCATTGCATTTAAAATCTTCTTAGTTAGAATTATCTTTATATTCATGAAAATGTATCAGACAATTTAAAGAATAGAACAGCAACAATATAATCCAACAAGGGGTAGAAGTGAAGAGAGTAAAAAAAGGAGGTTGTAAGGAATAGAAAACATATTAAGGATCACATTATATGAAATGGCCATTTGATAGGTCAAAAAAGATCAAGTATCAGTAATTTCATGACTTAACCTAATTACTTGCTTGGGACTTCCCATCTCCAGTAATATCCGAATTATTTAACAGAAATACAGCCCGGGTTCCCAGAGCAAATAATTCCCATTTCTTTTATAGGTGTAAAACAAGATTTATAGCCATTTTCTGGCAGTTTAGTTGATGTAATCAATGACCTTGAACAACCAAGACATTGCTGAAGTGTGACTGAGTGGTGAAGTAATTTTTCCTATTTCTTCTTAATTATACATTTAAACACACACACACACACACACACCTTTTCTAGAATTAGTCTCCCCTGAATATATCTCTGTATAAGAATATAATGCATTTAAGTTAATTTTTCAATATGACTTCACTGTGACATCTGAAATCTTATTTGAATAATACAGAAGCAATTCATTCATAAATATAGGTTTGACAAATCTAACAAAATTCACCAAAATCACCCAAGCTGGAAGAGATATTTTAAATCACACATTTTCAAATCTTTTCTGAATTGTAAAATCTACCAACTCCTCTTTAAAAAATTCCCAATGAATGGATTCTCTTTCATTTCTCAACTGTTACAAGGATGTCTGCGGGACATATTACAAATCAGGCTTCCTTAGATTTATTTTATTAGTCCAAGTACTAGATGAGTCATGAATGGCTTGAAGGATGCACTGAAAGTATGAGATGCTAACTCAAAAATCCAGAAACCCCTAAACACATACAATAGGAAGTTCAAGAACCCAGTTTAAGAGTCCCTAAAAGATCAATGCAACTATTTTAATTGAGTTTGCTTTTTCTGTCACAATTCATTCTATTCATCTTTCTTTTTCTTAGACAACAATATAGGAAATAATAAAATTCTTCAATATCCTCCATTTTCAGTGTTTCAGAGTTTCCTTACAGTTCTTGTCTAAATGTGTATGTGTGTATGAGTTTAACACAGTTCCAATCTTGACATTTTTAATTTTTAAAATTAATATTATATCACAAATATTTTACATATTGCCAATAATATTGATAATAGTAATTTCAAATGAACACTCAATATTCTACCGTAATACTGTGCCACAATTTTTATCACCAGACTCCAAGGACTGATGAGAAACTTTTCTTAAAATAAGTATAAATAAATAATCTTTATGGATGTGTCATTCCACATTATTTTTAAATGGCTGCATTATTTCAGTGCAACCAGTATTTGGTTACCCTAACATATTGCAGTACTGGAACTTATCTTAAAATATTTTGTCCAGTTCCTTAGGTGTAAAGACTTATTAATGTTCCCAAATTAAGCATGTATTATTGGGATGTTGAAGAGATTTGCATTGCCTAGATAGTCCTTCGACTGTAATTCAAAATCCTTTATCCAGCCCCTACCTATGATTCCAAGATACTATTCCATGAGTCTTAAACACACACAGGCTCTTCCATCTGAACAGGTGTATGGTCCCAGCCCATTCCAGCTTTGCACCTCGGTTGACTGTTCGCAGACATCACTCTTGGAATGTGCTTCTCACTCTACTCCCTTTGTTTAAATCTCTCCCATCAACACAAAGGTCAAATCCATTTGCCCCCATGACAATTTGACAGAAGTATACAGTCATCAGAGAGCTGCCTCCTTGTCCGTAGACCTTACCATCTAGCACTTATATTTACTATCTATTTTTATTTACTTTTTAAAAAAATGCAATTGTCTCTCCTTCCCAATTTGAATGATAAGCTATATCTACTAACTCTAACACCAAGCATTGTGCTTTGAAGAAAGTAGGTCCCTGTTAACTGTTAGACCAATCAGTGAATGTCTAAGTATGGCTATGCTTTCCTACATATAATTCTATATATGAACTCATATATAATTTGAGAAAAATAAATAAATTCAAATACAATCTTCCTCACCTACTCACATATACATTAGCATGAATAATCAATTCTTGCCTGTATGTTTTTTCTCGCATGTTATCACTTCTTGTTCTTCTATACCTCCTGTCTTTCCTTTAATAGTCTTTCAATCATTCCCTCATTTCCACCAATTCATTTCCACCATTATATTTCTGTTTTCCTAAAGCTTACTTCTTCTTCAGTTATTATGTCATCTTCTCATTTCTTTTTCAGTTCATTTATTTTATGTATTCACAGAGGGACCTAGTGATTAAGAACTTTGGGGGCAGACAGTCCTGAGTTTAGACTCTGGCTTTGCCCCTTTACCAGTTTGTAACCTTAGGCCATTTTGTCTCTTTAAATTTCATTGTTTCCATGTATAAGTGGCCCCTAATAGTGACCTACCTCACCAAGGCTCAAGAAAAAATATATTCCAATATATGCAAAACATCATCGTATTTACTCATAAATGCTTAATGTTAATTAACTTTTATCAATCTGCTTGTTTTATAAATTCTTTATTTTAAAATTTTGTCATTTCTCCCAGTCACCCTTATTTTCCAACTATTTATCATACAATTCCTCCCTATCTCTTTTCTTCCCTTTCTTCATTATTAGTTGAAAAAGAAAATGAAAATAAGTAATTAATTAGTAAAGAAAAATTGTAATGAAATTATTAATGGAACTGGTGGCCTGGTGCATGAAATTCATGCACAGGGTGGGGGCTGTCCATCAGCCCAGCATGCACCCTCTCCAATTTGGGACCCCTTGGGGGATGTCCAACTGCCGGCAGTCAGACATCCCTGTCTCAATCTGGACACTGGCTCCTAACTGCTCACCTGCTTGCCTACCTGATTGTCCCTAACCATTCTGCCTGCTGGCCTTCTCATTGGTCTAATGCCCCCCCTT